>JBBPCX010129539.1:0-18991 GCA_037974365.1 Hydrocynus forskahlii | reverse complement strand
CCCCCCACCCCCCCCGACTTATTGGTGACAACCTTTTTAATGATGGTGGGTAGTGAAGACTAGGCCGGTTGCAAGCACGTGGATGCACACCTACACATCTCATCCATGTGAGCACACTGTGGAGGGTGTTTCAACAGTGATTTGATTGTAAACGCATTTTTACAATTTATTTGTATAGAAATAGAAAAAATTCTATTTAAGACAGATATGTGTGTGTATAAACATACAACAATAAAAGTGATTGATTTTAATAACATAGTCACAATATAATGAAAATAAAATAAAAAGACCATTAAAATGTTTGGCTCTAGGTTTTTGATGGTGCTGTACTAATGAGGACAGCTCAAAAACAGTCTCCCTGTATCGTATTAATGTACATCCAGTCCGAGTCTCAGATTTCACACGTTCCTCTGACTCATTCTGGCTAATTTCATTGAACTCTTCGCTCCCAGTTGGTATTACTTACACAGAGCAGCATTAAGGCATAAAACTAGAGTGAAAGCCCATATCTGAGCCTTCTAAAACACACTTCTCTTTTTCTGTGCTCCCACCGGGGTCCAGTTCACGCCTTTTTTAGCAGGAGCTTTCTGCCACCAGCCATTAATGTGCTGAATAAACAACTTAATGGACAGAAATTGCTTCCAGTTGCTATGCCACTGTACTGAGAGGGTAATAAATGATACATCCGAAATCTGAATGAAAAACATCTTTGTGGAAAGGGGGTTCTTTCTTTTTTTTATACCATGCATGTTTTATGACACAGTGGATTTGCCTTTTTTTCCTCAGAACGTCCAGCATACTTTTTAATGAGGACGTTTTCTTAAATGAAAAAAGACATTTGAATTGGATCCAGAGTGATGGCTTTTAACTGAACTTTTCTGAATTATTAAGTGGTGAAGTCTAGGCATAAGCACAATATTTTCTTGTTCAAAAATCTAGATTATCGATTGCGTAGGGAGATTACTGTACCCTGTGTATAGCGGCTTGCTAATGCCCCATAATAATCCATTGTTTTAACAGGAAATACAGCATCTGTCATTGAATAATATTTAGCAACTCGTTTTCAGTTCTCTTACCAAATACGGGGATGCTCACCTTTGGAAACCTTTGCTTCAGAGTTACTTATCACTCATTGCCCAAATCTTTACATGGCTCCTTTAGTACAGACATGTTAAGTATTAGTGGTTATTTAGTATCTGTCATGAAACTGAAGTGTAAAATACAGGTGAATGAAATTGCAAAAGGAGATAAAACATAGTATTTTGGTACTTTTTCACAATGCAGGGAAAAGTATTGTAATTATTTTGAGGTTTTGCGAAAAGTTGGACCTGAGACAACGCTCCAGTAAAAAGACTGAAAAACAATGAGCACAGTAATGGTTTCAGATGCAAAGCACCTCAACTCTCACGTTTAACAGGCTAAAAATTGTCTGCGAGTGGCCACCATTTTTAGTCAGATGCTTTGTAAGAGTGGTGTTTCACATCAGTGACACTGTTTCCTTCTGCAGTAATGAACTATTTAAGTAAACCTTGATAATGGCATATTGGACCGACATCCAAATGGCTTGTTATTGTGCATTGTGGGCAGTTACTATACATTTTCGTTTGTTGTTCAATGGCTCTCTGTAATTGATCCTTTTGCTTATTTATTTTACTTCAGGCCGAAGTCTACTTCAGGCTCCAAAAGCTACTACACCTGAATGAATATTGGCACTTTTCTTATCTCTCGCATCTACTCCCTTTGAGCCGCGGCGCCGGAGCCCTAATTAGAATAACTAACCCCGCCTTGTCCTCTCACTTTTTGATCTCTGTCTCTTTCTCTCTCTCTCCTCTCATCACTCCATGTCCCTTGTCTTATGCTGAACCTGAATAATTAATCGGATATTAATCTTTCAGCAGCTCGGAGATGGGAAGAGGGAGTTTAGAGGAGTTTGTTTCACAGCGTGAGACCAGAGTGAGAGTAAGTGAATGAGTGAGTGAGCGAGAGAAACAAAGAAAGAGCGAGATGATGAAGACGCTGGTGCCGTCACTCATGTGTCCTGGTCCGTATTGGCATTGACTTTGTGCACATCCCAGAGTCGGATCACAGGGGCCGTTTTGTAAGTGCGGTTGCATAACTCCCAAAGCTCTGTGGTTACGGTTGGATAATGATGCACTTTCCAAACTTGCTGCACTTTCTAAACTCTTCTGTAGCGAAGATCGCCTTGGGTAAATATGGTGGAGTTCATGGCAAAGAAGTCGTGAAGAATAAAACCCATGTGGAAAAAAACACCAGGTTCTGAAGTAATCTGTGCAGGTTACTGCAGACTATTCAGTGCACCCAGCCAAGTGCGCCTTCAAGCAATGGTTTGTTGGGGGGGGGTTATTTCACACAATTTAACACAAATGTAGTCAATCAACCAAGAAATGTCTGGTGTCTGCAGTTTGCTTTAGTTTTGCTCTGGATCTATAAGGCTGATGCTCAAAGGAGCATTAAAGATGAATCAAATGGCATCAGAATGCATAAAAAGAATGTGCAGATGTCTGCACAAGTCCTGATAATGCATACTTTAAACTGACCAAGTGATCTCTTATGCCTCGTGTATATTTCGTTTTTTGTTTATGTTCTTATGCAGTATTTTCAACGCTTAATTTTTATTTTTATGGGAATCTTTGACATTCTCTGCATATAAATCAGAAAGATCAGAAGAAGGCTGGAATGGTATGGAAAATGCTAATAAAAAAAGACGCTGTTTTCATTTCATTGAAAGCAGTGTGAACCCAAGATATTTAATGTTTTGGCTGGTCAGCTTCATTTCTTTTGTTAGTATATGTCTATTCCTGTTTTTCAGGCCTGCAGTTGGGGGTTGTACTACTCCGTTTGTCCCATTTCATTGCTGTTAAATAAGAGAGTTTACTGTAGCATATTAGCAGCACAAACAGCTGCTTGACAAAAACAGTCTTTGAATTCACTGTTTTTATGATGTCACAAACACCAGCCCCTTTGACATAGATTCATCCATTCAGCCTACGCAGGTTAGCTCCACCCATTTTTAAGGAGCGTTTCAACCTAATTGAATGAGACACAAAACAAGAAAGCCAATTAGAACAGAGGTCATTTATGTGTATTAGTCATAAACGCATAGTACCAAAAACAGTGTTTATTTTTGAGGGATAAAGAGGTTGGAAATAAGTTTCTGGGCCATTAAAACACAAACATTGACCTTGGAGGAAAAAATATAATGCACCAAAATGTAGGGTGTGTGCCCCTGCATGTTAATCTGTTTCTACACAGAAAAACCAATTAATTATTTTAAGAATTAAAGTAATTTGCTCGAGGGAACTTTTTACGACTGTGGGTGCATTAGTGAGATCCTGCTGGTGTGGGTTTCCTTTTATTCACTGATGCTCACAAAAGTGGGTGCAAATTGGTCCCCCTTGTGAAGATGAATTTAATAATTGAGATATGAACTTCAAATACTTGTTAGTTACATTAGCCTCCTAACTGCAGTGCAAAAACGTCAAACATGTCTTACCTGATTGACTACATTTGGGGAAGGCTGTCATTTTATTTTCTGAATCTATTCCTTTAAAAGACCTCCTAGTTAAAGTCCTATTTGTCCACAGTTTCAGGTGACACTCACACATGGTAATTAACATGTTGCTTCGGGGCAGCTTGTAATTAGAGTTGTGTCAGCATGTAAAATGTTTTCTCACCTCTTGTTTTGCTCCTCGTGTTTGATCTCGCAGCTTCACCTGGCTTATACCTCAGAGACCTGAGCTTAAGTCTTGGAAGTTGGAGTTGTGGCCAGAGATTAAAACCTTCATAAGAATCGTTCATGATTCGTAACTTGTTGAAACAAGCAGAAAAAAATGTGTGGAAATGTGCAGATTCTATACTTTCAATCCAGACCAATATGTTTGTAAGTAGAATGAGAGTTATTATAATCTGAATTTTACAGTTTTTATTGTAGCGTGTAAAGAAGAAACACTTCAACACGGACTTGAGCACTTTGATGATGAATTTAAATAAAATGTAAATGAAATTCATATAGTATAATGAGTTATGTAATCATATGCAAGGTTAGTGAAGCTGTAGATCAAAGCTTTCTCAGCCAGTGTCCGTCATTTGAGTTAGAAATGACACCCGTGTTAGTCACGCGCACATGGTTGCATATCCATCATCCCTTGGCTGCTCACATCTCAGCATCTAGGAATCCCCTGTTGTTCCATTCCGGCTCATTTTTATTTAATGCACTTAATTGAAACTTGCAGTGGGGCAACATTTGCAGGTGCTTTTGGAGCTGCTTCTTTTATGCTGAATGCACAACAGGAGGGAGCAGGTAGAGAAGGTCTGCTTTATTGAAGAGTTCATTAATGTTTTATAGTGGATTACTTGTATTTTTCTTTCTCTCTATCCCTCTGTCTCTCTCACTGTCTCTCTCTCTGTCTCTCTCTGTCTCTCTCTCTCTCTCTCTCTCTCTCTCTCTCTCTCACTTACCCGGTCCCTCTTTCGCTCACCCCCAGTTGGAGTTGTTTGTGTTTAAGTACTAATGTGTGTGTGTGTGTGTGTGTGTGTGTGTGTGTGTGTGTGTGTGTTTTACAGCCCTGCTGGTTGCTGCTCGCATGTACGAGTTCCGTCGCACGATCAAAGACGTGATCGGGGTAGTCAAAGTGTGTGAAGCCACACTGAGGAAGAGGTGAGACACTGAAGGACCATTTTCCTCATTTTTCTTAAATCCGATATTTATACTAAAGAGCCCATATCACTGAAAATCCAACTTTACTGTTGGAAAGTAGCCATGAACAAATAAATGATTGTTTTTGATACGTAAAATTACGTCAACGACACTAGTGTACATGAATAAAAACAAAATGCAAGAAGAATGATGGGCGTGTCCTCTTTAAAGTTTGGCCCTTAGTTTTGTATCAAAAATGGTTGCAATTCATTTCACATCGTTTAGAATTAAGCAGTTTTTGTTCAAAATGGTCTGCCTCTTGCGGCTTATTATGCATATGTGGACCGTATGGCCTAGCGGGTGACCAGGACATTTTGAAACTTTAATGTTTACAATTACATTTAAAAAACCCAAGGATAATTTGGTTTTCCATGATGTGGACCCAATAGATTCAGCCCCTGCCTGTGCAGTCTGCCACTTTGTGCTCTCAGTCTTACCCTGATACTATTTTTGTTTTGCATTGGGGTAACTTTTGCTTTGTTCTGCTATGTTTCTTTTTTACTGATGTTTTCTTGCCCCCTTGGTCTTTATTATTAATTCATCTCATTTTCCATGTAAAGGCCACGCACAGCCATCAGCCTCATGTGTGCATGCTAATTATGTCACAGCTCTGTCAGAATGACTCTTACCGGCCTATAATCATTTCTTGTGACCCACTAATCCACAGCATTTTCTCGTCGTTTTGCAATAACTTCGTATTAAACAGAAAGCTGTGTACATATTTGCCATTTTTTGCATGTGTTTAAACCATATTTGGGCCAAAACAGGTTTCATATATTTAACAACCGTTTGAAAAAAAAAACTGTGAAATCGTTATTTAAAACCCATTCATAATAAGCATCACACTTTAATAAACACACTGAAGTGAGTGTTGAAGATAAATGTAACCAAATGATCAGTAAAGAACTGTTTAATGGTCACACATCCTTTGCAGATTTTTGTTTCTTAGAAAATCAAATATTAAATGTCCAACAAACTCCAGTAGACAACTTTTGTTAGTCCTGTTTTTTTGTTGACCCATCTTCTCTTTTTCTCTGATTGACAGGTTGAATGAATTTGAGGAAACGCCCACCAGTGGGTTGACCATTGAAGAATTCATGAAGGTGGATCTGGACGAAGAGTGTGACCCTCCTTCTTTCAAAGACGGGCAGAGAAAGATAAGACTCAAAAAGGTATTAACATGTGTCGTTCTTTTGGGGCTGGATTAGTTTTGCCAATAGATTCTGTCATTTAATTCGAGAACAACTCCCTAAGAAGAAGAAAACGAAGACCAAGAAGGACAAGCTAAGACCCAGAATGAGAAGCTATTCTCCCCTGGATGACCCCTGATAGCACTAACACATTATTGTTAGACCTCTAACAGAAGTTATCTGAAAAGAGTTAAGTAGGATGAACTAGCATCTCAGGAAAATGTACTGAGTGTTAATATTAACAGATAAGGAACACAGTGGAACGTATATATACAACGGATTAAAGTATCGGCGGCCTGTCAAATCCTTGAATTATTGCAGAAACGAATATAGCTCCAGCAGTGCTTAGAATACACAGCTGTTCAAACTGTGCGATAGTCTGGAGGAACAGATAAAGTAAAATAAAATGCCAAGTTATTTACAAAAAGAGCAGCTCATTTTAAAATAGCTTTTCAGTGGAAAGGAACTGGATTTGTACAGGATACCGATAATACCAAGGTTTCAGTGTCATTTGCTGATAGCTGATATGTCTTGAGATGAAGGATGGGAAATTTCAAGCAAAAATACTTATATTTGATATTCACTGCAAACTATTTGACTATTCTTCGAAGATTGAAAATCATGCCCCATCCTTATTTGATATGCTCCTTCTTTCTGACTTTCCTACAGATAGAGGAGGAGCTTTCTAAGAAAATCGACGAGGTTCAAGGTACCACGAGGAATTTACATTTTAATATGCACAGCAGTCAGAGATACATACTTGAGATGTGTGCTGGAGAGCAAGGATTGTATGGGATTGTTGGGGGATTGTTTTTTTTTTTATTGTGTGTGTGTTCTGCAGGTGAAATCTGCGGCTATCAGGACGAGATTGAGATGGAGCTGGAGAGCAATCGGCCCAAAGCTAGAGGGATCTATGCGGCCTGTGCAAAAAATGGTATATATCTCGTTTAAGCATGCATGCTCTCTCTCTTTATCTCTTTCTCTCTCTTTCTCTCTCTTTCTCTCTCTCTCTCTCTCTCTCTCTCTCTCACACACACAAACACACACACACACAGTGAAACACACAGTTAAATCCATCATATATTTCACTCCTAGCCACATAACATTCCCCTTTACAACCTTTCTTACTGGGTGATTGGTTTTTTTGTTCAAGTGTGTGTGTGTGTGTGTGCGCGCTGGGTGTGTGTTATGCTTTTTTGGAAGCTTCCATCTTCCATGCACTTTCTTATTTACCTTAGCACAGTTTCGTCCCAATTAACGCTCAAAAAATTGGCCTCCTCTGTTTCCTCACCCATGTTTGATAGAAGCTTCCTAGAGAAGACTAATTATGTGTGTGTGTGTGTGTGTGTGTGTGTGAGTTTTTTAGTAATTATTTACTCCCCTCTGCCAGCGGAGTATGAGCTGAGCTTTGAGTTAAAGGGCAAATAAAGCGCCTTCCTGTTTTAATTAAAACAGCCCTCCTCATTTTGGCCCGTTCTGTTGGTCTTAATGACACATTCAGTCACTCGTAGTAACAATACCCAGTCACGCGGCTGAATGCCTGAAATGTCAGCGTATCTGTGGGTGTGTTTTGATGCTGTTGACAGGCCTTCACTTCATTCTCTGTTCTATTGATTTGCTACCCCGTTTCCAATACACTAATTACTAATAGAAGGTTAATGATGAAGGCTATTATTGTGAGGATTTCTCTGAGGAACTCTCTGCTTCTGCCTCTATATTGTCCTAAAATTCTTTCCCTAACTGTTTTTAATATGTCACTGGATTTTATACCTCTTTCAGAGTTGTTTATGTTTAGAACTGTTATGTTTTAAAGGACACATTTGTGTTTTGGCCAGTCCTGAAGTACTTAGGACACCAAACACATGTGGCTGTTTAATTTACATTTGGGATAAGGGGGAACAGCGTGCATGTTTGATTTTTCATCTGATTGGTCCTTTGACGCCCACTTCCAGATGATGCTGTGTCCTTGGCGTCATCCACGTTCACGGATGTCGAGGATTGTGAGGATGAAGAGTTGCAAGCTGCGGCATCTCACATGAATAAAAGCCTCTGCAGAGATTCAGATGGTGAAGAAGAGGAGGAGGAGCAAATGGACAAGCAAAACACTCAGCTCAAACGTCCATCTCTGGAGGTCCTGCTGGGACCGCTTCCGACAGCAGCCAGCCTCGGCCTCTCCGAGTCCATTGATAAGTGTATTGGAGAGGAGAAGGAGAACGAGAATGGTGAGCTGCTTTGCATTTACACCCCCATTGACACCTTTTTTACACTTGAACCGATAGTTTGGTGACAATTTACTGCTCATTCACCCGTCAGCTCATGTAACTAGTCAGTTCTCATTCTGCCCCTAACCACACAGTGACACTTTTGCCGCACACTTTAGAGACGAAAGGTCAGTTCAACAAAAAGGCCACACAGTCATTAATGTAGAAAAATAAGAAAAAACCCTTGGTACTTCTTGGTCTGGGGTTTCCACAGATGGAATCTCTTCTGAATTGGATTATTTTGATAGAGTGAACATGTCTCATATCCCATCTAACAGTCGTCATGCTTCATCACCGAATGAGAGTGTGTGTATACACATATTTACATACACATTAATTTCGGGCTGTTTGCTTCATACACAACTAACTGCAAACACTAACATGACACAAACATGAGCTCCTGTTGTTGTGGCTTCATTGATGCAGTTGACTCTTGGATGAAGAAACGCTGCAAATAGAACATGCAGTGTACTAGGAGATTACATAACAATGCCATACAAAGCAAATCTCAAGGGGCTATGCCCCTAGAAAAATGCAGATTTGTATTTCAAAACAAAAAATTGCAAAGGAGAAAATGTGTCATCTTACAAAACAGTGAAGCTGTAAACAACACATATATTGATGTACCTAGATCTACCTGTCTATCTTTCTATCTTTATTTATTTATTTCAAGTTTAAGCTGCTCGACACCTTCTCTGAGCTCATAATTTAACATTTCTCCTAGATTTTCCTTGATTTTCATTCATGCTTGCTCATTGTTGTAGTGCCAACACCTTATCAGACACGTGTAATTCATCAGTGCACTCCATGTTAAATACAGGCACATTTACGTTTAAATGACACTCATTTAAACGTAAATGTGCCTGTATTTAACATTCACAGCATATATTGATTCGGCCTTCATGCGTATTTCACATGTGTTCTGGTGAAACACAGTGCTTTGGGCTGGTGAGAGCGGCAGCTGGTTACCCCCTGCAGAGGCGGGGCTGGCTGCTGATTGGCCGAGCCCGAGGGCTGACAGGTCTTGGATTGGACGTTCAGATTGTGGTGCCTTCTGTTGGCCAGGAACCCTCCCGTGCTCTTTGAAGCCGTAAGTGGACGCAGCACCTTGTCATTAGCCCCGTCTCTTTCATCCGCCCACCAAGCGTGGGTCTGCATGAATGCACATGCAGTGTGTGTTTAGTGTGGGCTGTGGCGACCTAAAGAAAACTCATTACTCTTGTTAAAAGCTCAGTCTTGTAGGCGGATCCCTCCGTGCTTTCAGGTTCTTGTAGCAGCCTGATTACAAAACCAATGATCATCCATCAGTCAGTCAGCGAGAGCAAAGCCTGCTGGAGGTTCTCTGTGAAAATGGACAGATGTTTGTATCTGTATCTGTTTTTTGATTGGAGCAGCTTTAGCGCCTCCAAGCTGGTTGACCACAGCGTTTTAGATCACAGGGTTGGATGATTTGAACGTCTTAATGGGATTTAATTAGTGGAAAAATGTTTTCAAGACGTACACTCGCTGGCCAATTCATCATAAACAGTCTGCGCCTGTAGCTCCACAGTTTCCCACTCGCAGTTTGTATTAGCCATACTCTAGCTCCTCGTCAGTGGTCAGTTTCGACCAACTGCTCTCTGCTGGATATTTTGTTTGGTGTGTGGTCCACTATATGGGTATAAAAACTTTTGCAACACCACTATACAGGTGGAGCACATAAAATGGGTAGTGGGTATGTCTTTTTAAGCTCTGCATATTTAACTTTGATGTTGGCCTTGAGAACTTTTCCAAGATTTCCAAGTTTAGCCAGGTAACTTAAGCCTAAATTTAAGCCAGTGTAAAAGAGCTGAGGAATATTCGTGTTCCTTTTTTTAACATTTGGCTTACATTATCTGGATAACTCAGAAATCCTGCTTTGTAAAATACACTCCAGATGCGACTGTTTTTTGTGGTTGTTTCATTTTGCTGGTGTTCAAGGACTCCTACGTCTGATCATTTTTTAAGTTTGGCCCTCTGAGCTAAAATTCACAGTTTTCTCTGTAAAATTCACAATTTTCTCTGTATTCAGTAGTTGCTTTTTTTTTAACTACATTTGGTTGAAACTGAGCCTCTAAGAATCCTTAACAATAATTTACAACATATAAGTAAATAGTTGCTGCTGAATGTTTTACTGTAATGTTTTATATTCATGAACAAAGTATCTTTAAATATACTAATTTAATATCTACACTAGTCTCTCTTGCAAGCACATTTAGATTGTAATTCCAAGATTCTCAAATGTTGAGTACAAAAAATGAGAAAAACAAACATATACAAGAGGTTTCAGGGTTAACAAAGACCAAAACTCAGCAAACACAGAGTAAAAAACAAAGAACCAACTAGAGAGATAAACAAAAACAACAGTCAATAACAGAAACTGAGTATAAACAGGCAGTTTGACAAGACATTTACAGAGACTCCACAAACACAGTTTATATAGACACTGACTAGACAGTGGGAACCACCTGGGCAGGGGAGGAGACTGGAACAAGACACAGGTGAACAGAATAACAAGGGGGTGGAGCTAAGACCAAAACATACTCACACTGAATACAGACACATAAACAAAGGCATGTGGAGAATGTAAACAACGACGTAGTCATGAAAACAGGAGGAAGATAGAATATTACAAAATGCCAAGAAAATGGAAAAGATTGGGAAAATGTTACATCTAGAAGTTTTTGGATCCTAAAAATAGACTGCCACAAGTCTTGTTAAATATATATCACTCTGCTAAATATAAATATATACCACTCTGTAGATTTTCCCAGATTATAAAACTTGCTTCATATGGGAAATGAAAGTTTTCACACGTCTGGCCTTAACAAGACTAAATTCTTGTTTTTCTGTAATCTTCCATTAAAATGGATCATTTTTTATTTTGGTACTGAGCCAGAACACATATGGCTTTCTGCTTCTTTATAATGTCAGTGGTGGATTTTTATGGATCAGGTCTTTGTCTGTGCTGTGGTAGGGAACAGCTTTGAGAAGCCTGGAAGACTCAGAATGGAAACTGGCTTGTCAAATGTGTCGGTGGGAGGAGAGCACAGGTGGGAGTGCAGATCTGGTGCTAAATGTGTGTGTTGGGTGTTGAGCCTCCCTCTTGCTCAGTATAGTGTGCTGGTGTGGACAGCTCTGGGTGGATCCTGTGGGTTATTTAAGGTCCTGTACTGGAGAATGAGATGAACATGTTAAATTTGTGGCGTCGGGGTGCGTCTTCAGTAGTAAAAGTGTCGGGCGGGTCTGACCTTTTTCAAAGAGGTCACCACACGCCACAGGTGGGGCGCATATATTTTAGGACACTTTCATTTCTGTCTGAAGAGAAGCAACGGTTCGTGAGAAGATAAAAAAAGCGTTTCTCCACCTAGTTCAGAGTAGCTTACATCTTTATCACCAGCTGGGAGGTTAAGGGTTAATTTGCTTTAGATCGCTGTTTTATTATATGTTTACTGTTTTCCTGAATTTCAGTTTTTATGCATTGTGAATGCTAATGTAATTAGACCACACACTCACACACACATTGTCACAGCATGACTGCTTTCCCTTTTGTTTCCTATTTAAAGTCAAACAGCTGCTCAGTCACAGCGTTAAATGTCTGTGGAGCTGTGTTGGTGTGTGTGTGTGTGTGCAGGAAACTGTAGTACTATTGTGTAATGCAGTGTAATTCCTTCAAGGGGCGGAGCGCTTTTTCTGTTCTCTGTGTGTGTGTGTGTGTGTGTGTGTGTGTGTGTGTGTGTGTATCTCAGGCAGATGGTCACTCACTTTCCTTTCTGCCCCCTCACTGATCTCACACACACACACACCAGACTGATGGCATCTCTCTCTCAAGCTCTCTTGCTGTGCCTTTCTCCACCTGAGTCTCATGCTCTGTCCCCTTTTCTGTCTTTCTTTCTTTCTTTCTATTTCTCTCTCTCTTTCTTTTTCTTCCTTTCTCTCTCTCTCTCTCTCACTCTCTCTCTCTCACTTTCTGTCAAGACTGCTGTACTCTCCTCCTTTGCTCTTTTGCTTTTCACCCGAATCTTTATTAGGAACTGTGTGTGTGTGTGTGTGTGTGTGTGTGTGTGTGTGTGTGTGTGTGTGTGTGTGTGCGTGCGTTGGTGTGTGTAATTGGTGGCTGCAGATTAGGGCGGGACGGTCCCTGACCCTAATAAAAATCTTTCCCTTTGGCCGCAGACCAGAGGGAGCGAGAGAGGGACAGTTGGAGAGGGACAGAAGAAAACAGATGTGAAAAGAGAGAGAGAGAGAATGACAGTTATTGTGTGTGTTGTCAGTCAGGTCTGTGAGCAGATGTTTGTTATTGTTTAAAGGCCAGATGGGCTACAGCCCTGTCTGTGTGTGTGTGTGTGTGTTTTAATGATGAAAGCACTCTTACAGATGTTGGGCAGAACATTTTAGAAAGAAAAGTTGTATATACTTTGTCTACCTGCAAAACATAATCATTAGCTATTACATATAAGCTATATTATATATTTAGCTATTATATGTTATTATATAGCTATTATATATTAGCTATATTATATACATTTTTTTCCTTATATTATTCTTCTTTTAGAGAAATCAAGAATATTCTTCTTGATTTCTCCAGAAAAGCTTTCTGTTGGCTTGTATTTCTCTTATCTGATGGTTACAGTCAATATGTCAACTAATGTTCATACAAAACGTAGGTATAGTGAGGACAGGCCATTTGTGTTTTGACAGCAAAATAGATTTAAATACTTTCCCCACAAAAGGATGTGCCCTTTTCTGCTGCGCCTGGAGGGAGTGACGTCCTGATGCACATTGCAAGTCAGCAGTAGAGGACTTTACCGCAATGAAAACAAGGAGAATATGAAATGTTACCTGCTAGACTATGGAGCATACATTTGATGCCATGTAGGCCTCGCCTTATTTTTAAACAGATGATTAGGTCACAAATGTTTCATAGTGGTGTAACTTTTACACACAGTAAGCTTATCACAATTTTTGGATGTGAAAAAATACACTCTGGTTAAGAGATGGTGTCAATGTATTTATATAATTTTATTTATATTTTTTATATGTGTATTTATATATATGTATTCTATGTGTCCTGAAGCCATGCCGTCTTGTCTTGTTGAATTCATCTATATAGCTGAAAATACAATAAAGTTTAATTTGATTTTTGAATTCTCAAAAGCAGATCATAAGAAAATGATGTGGTCTAGAACCTGCACATGCCACAGATTCCCCACTCACTTCAGTGAATTGTGAGTCAGAAGTAGTTTGTCTAAAACACCATCATGTCAGTTGTTGTTGCTGATGAGACAGTCTCTGAGTCAGGCCTTATTGAGTTCAACACACTTTCACTCTTTGTCTCTCGTAAATGACCCATTTCTGCCATTCTTCTCATTTCACTGTGTTGTTCTGTGTGCGTATGTGTGTGCGCGTGTGTGTATGTATGTGTGTGCATGGGGGTGTGTGTGTGTTATAGGAGGACCTTCTTCCTCCAGGCTAAGTTCTGTAGATGTGCAGCACATTGTTAAAATATACCCCTTCATCCCTGTGGGCTCGTATCTCTCTCTCTCTCTTTTGCTCTCTCTCTCTCTCCCTCTCTCTCTCTCTCTCGCTCTTTCTGCTCTTGGCACTAAATGAAGCTGTAGCAGGTGTGTGTGTGTGGGTGTGTGTGTGTGTGTGTGTGTGTGTGTGTGTGTGTGTGGGGTTGAGGGGTTTCCCCTGGGAGGTCACAGGGGTCAGTGCAGGTCACATTTTAATCGGTTTGCCTGCTCTTCTTTACACCTAAGAGAATCTCCCCCACTCTCCTTTTCTCTCTCTCTCTCTCTCACACACTCTCTGTGTCTACCTCTCTCTCCCTATCCACTCTTTCCTATCTTTTTTTCCCTCTCTCTTATTTTCCTCCTCTGTCTACCCACTTCAGTGTTCTTTGTGTAAGAGTTTGCGTGATTCTCTGTATCTGTTCCATCTGTGTGAGGTCAGTGTTCTGTCTGTCTGCTGCTGTCTGACCAGCAGCACACAAATAAACCTGCCCATCTTTCATCTCCCACAAGACTTTCAGTCCTGCTGTGTGGGTTTGTGTTTGTGTGTGTGTGTGTGTGTGTGTGTGTGTGTGTGTGTGTGTGTGTGTGTGTGTGTGTAAAGAGAACCCCCCTTTAGATCACGCAGAGAAGAGTGGCTATAGAGAAATTTACACACTCAGACTGTTTACAGTGTTGGTGAGTGCAACCAGAGATCACAATGTCCACAACTCAAATACTTTACTCTCCAAACCCACCAGTGAACCTACACATGTCAGTAGTGTTTATATGAAATGATGTTGGTAAAATAGTGGCAAATGGAGACTAAATAAGTTTTCTTCGGAGACTGTTTTAAACCCATCCACCATGTACGGATTTAGTTTTAGGTCAAAAGCTTCTCAGAACGCTTGTAAAATAACATCTCAGGCATTGTGCAGCGTCTGCATAACCATTTCATGTAAAACATTCTGTGAAGGAGCTTTTAGAGGCAGACTGGTTCCATTCACCACCACTGTGAAAAATTCTGACCATATGATTCTCAAGAACAGAGAGTTTGACACCAAACCCACTCTGAGTGTCTTAACCGTTTAAAAAGTCTAAGGAACTTCTATTTAACGTGTTGTTAAGAACAACACAGACTTGCACTCACTCCAGCTATTGCATGCGTGTGTTCAGAGTTTGTGCCATCATCAGCATAGAAAGAGAGAGCAAGATAAGGGACAATGAAGGAGAGAGCAAGACTAAGAAAATACAGAAAAGAGAGAGGAAGACAGGGAGAAGATGGAGAGCAAAAACATGACCGATAAGGAAAAAGAGAGAGATGACAAAAATGACAGAGAAAAATAACCAAAAAAAAGACAAAGAATGGCAGGGACGGAGTGAAAATGAGAGTTTGATGAAGATGAAGAGAACAGAGGGAGATAGAGTGGGAGAGGATTGTGTTTGTACTCAGAATGAAAGGTGGTCCTGACAGGTGTGTTTGGAGTGTGTGTGTGTGTCTAGCGTTTCTTCTGTCCTCTCTAATTTCTCACTCAGGCTCTTTCTTCTCTTCTCTCTTCTTTTTTTTCCACCCTGCCCCCTTTCTGTTTGTAGTGGTGAGGTGAGTAACGGACAGGTGTGCTGTGATTACTATGGTTACCGCCCCCTCTCTCTCCCCTCTGTTTTATCTTGTGCAGCACCTGCTAATGTTCCCTCTGTGGTGGTTTCTGTGTCTTCACCATTTTATCTACTTTATACTTCAGTAACTCTCTCTCTTTCTCTCTCTCACACACACACACACACACACACACACACACACACACACACACACACACAAACACGTGTCTCTCTGGAGGGTTTTGTAGTTTATGCAGGCAGTGTGTAAGAATAGTTTGTTTAGTCTTAGAGAGTGAGTGTGTGTCTGTGTGTGTGTATGTGTCTGTGTGCGTATGTATGTGTTTAGGTGGGTGGAGAGATCAGAGGGGTCATGTTTTCTCTCAGGAGAACTCTTGCTCTTTCCTCTGTTCAATGTGTAACATCCGGCTGAAAGAGGCCACTGCCATTAGGGAATACTGCTGCCATGAAGGGCTGTAAATGATCTGCAGCAGTGTTTAGGTATGTGGTACGTGTCAAAGTAACATCCACATGAATGCAGGACCCAGGGTTTCCCAGCAGAACATTGCCCAGATCATAGCCCTGTCTTTGTTGACTTGTTTTCTTCCCACAGTGTAAAGTAAAGTGTAAAGTTACCATTCTGTCATACGTGAACACACCAAAGCACAAAGTGTGAACAGCACGAAATTCTTCCTCTGGTTTTAACCCATTCACCAAGTGAAGCAGCAGGCAGCCAGGAACACAGAGCCCGGGGAGCAGCGTGTGGGGACAGAGGTACCTCAGAGGTGCCACTAGCACTCTTGGGATGCATCCTGGTGCCAGCTTTTCCATACGTAAGCAACGCACCATCACCTGACTATCCACATGATGTAAAAGAAAACATGATTCATCAAACCAGCCCACCTTTTTCTGTCTCACCATGGTCCAGTTCTGATCATTATTTGACCATTGTAGGTGTTTTGGCGGTGGACACGGGTCAGCATGGGCACTCTGGCTATGTTGCCCTGTACACAGCAAGCTTAGATATTTCTGTGACAAGTAGAAATAATCTAAATGTTCTTGTAATAAAATGCCATTATGTTAACTTGCATTAAAACATGCAAGTTAAAACATCTCATGAAAAATGAGAATTTCTGAGATTTTTGGCAGCGTATATGTAGAACTGCATACCTTGGTGTGACATTAGGATGGTATGAAGGTATGATTCTGTCCAAGCCTACCTGACCCTGAATAAAAACAACTGTGTTTGTGTGTGTGTGTGAGAGGGAGAGAGTGAGAGAGCGAGAGTGCGAGAGAGCGAGCGAGAGATGCATACAGATTGGAGAGGTGGGGAGTGGTTCTGGGTTTTGCAGAGCACTGAGAACCTATGAAGCATTGCCAGAAAACCCCAGGCTTTTTTAAAGGGGGGATTGTTGGGGGTGGGGTTAAGGAAGAAAAGAGGAGTAGAGGATGGGAGGAAGTGAAGAAAAGAAGAGAGCGGTGGAGGTGAAAGGGGAGGAAAAGCAGGAAAAACCCTGCAGGCACCTCCTATAGCTTACAAGTTCTGCTGCAGTAACCTTGGCAGGCGGCAGTGGCCTTCAAACCCTGCAGATAATCAGCACACACACACGTCTGTGTATACGCTGTGTTTCCAGTTATAGCTGGAGTTTGCCGAGAGGACGTGTTTGATGTTGTGCCGGGGGTCCTGCAGTGTTTTTGTGTTAAATATATCCACTCCAGCCTGAGTTCACTGAGTGAGTGCTGACGGCTGATTTCAGAACATCCTGCAGCACTAAAGTGAATTTAGCCAGAAATCCAATTTACACAGTTTTCCCCCTTACCCCAAACTCACAGCCCCTTCACACTCTCAGGGGGGCACATATGTATACCTTCTTATAACATTTCTCATAACCTTTTCAAAAGGAAAAAATAACAAAAAACCAGAGTGAACTAGTGATGCATGGACTAGTGTTGTGGAACTTTGTTGTTGTGGTGATGGTTTTTGTAGTTGTTTTTAATGGTTGAAGTTGTTGTTTTGGTGGTTATAGTGACTGGTGTGGTTGTTTTGTTTGTTGTGGTGGTTGTACTATTTGTTGTGGTTGTAGTTATTGTTGTGGCTGTAGTTGGAGTAGTTTTGTGGGTAATCCTACTGAGAACCAAAGAAAAAAAGTGTCTTACAAATGTCTTCTTTTTTTGTGTGATTTGAGCCTAAATTTTTAATTTCCCAGCATGTCCACTGTAGAGGACAATAGGACGATTTCCGTGTGAAAATAGAACTGAATTTAGAAAATGAAAAAAAAGAGCAGATTATATCTTTAGCGTGATATTAACCCAATAACACATTCAGTTTGATCAAAACAATAAAATTCTGCATCACTCTTTTGTTGCTTGTTGCTTACAAGGACAACAAAACATGTATTTTAGTTCAACAGTGAATTATAAGTCATAGAACATAAGTAGTTCTGCATTTCTTCTTCCTCTGGATATTTTAGCTGTGATAGTCTTGGAAGCATGTTTCCTTTTGGTTATGCATAGGAACATCTTGCATTTGGTGCACCCCAAGTATGTCTTGCCATTGCAGTCCTTGTTCCCAGCATGCAAACCCATCACATGTCACATCACTGGAAAGCCCAGGATGTCCTCCACGGAACACTATAGGGCTTGATGGGGTAACTCCAAATAAGGTACAGGTGGACAAAATATCCACTATAAAGGACATAAATGAATGGGCCAGGTCTCAGGAGGATTAATAGTCATTTTGGTGGCTGTTATGGTCGTAGTTGCTGTAATGGTTGAAGTCTCTCTGGTTGTTGTTCTGGAGGCTGTGGTTGTTCTTGTGGTTGTTGTGGTTGTCCTCCTGGTTGTAGTTGTTTGTATTTTAAGATTGTAGTTGCTGTTGTGATTGTAGTTATTGTGGCTGTAGTTGGAGTTGATTTGAGGGTTATAGTTGTTTTTGGTGGTTGTAATTGTTCTTTCATGGTTGTAGTTGCTGGTTTGGTTGTTTAGCTGTTGTGGTTGTGGTGGGAGTTGTGACTGTAGTTGGAGTTGTTTTGGTGGTTATAGTCATTGCTGTGGTTGTTGCTTTGGTGGTTGTAGTTATTGTTGTGATCATAGTTGTGGTTTTGGTTGTAGCTGTTTTGGTGGTTATAGTTTTTGATGTGGTTGTAGTTGTTGTTGTCTTGGTGGTTGTATTTGCTCTGATGGTTGTAGTTGTGTTTGCTGTCATTTCTGTTGTTGTGGTTAGCAGTGTGCACAGCTGAAATAGCATTATTGTTGTTATTGTCATGGATGGCATTGGCTTGCCTGCATCTTTACCACACTGTGTGATCTGTTGTGTGTGCTCCAGCTCAGCTCAGTGTCCACTGCGCTGAAGACACACCCTTGAGGGTACCACCCTGGAGGTGGCATTACACCCTGGAATTTACAGTTTAGCACTGTAGCTCTATAGGTAAAGTGACAGCAGGCATCTTATTACTCTGAATTTTATTTATTATTTTGTCCTGTTTTATAGACAACAGTATACTGTGCGTCCTGTCTGGTGGGCAGTATTTAAGATTTAATTTTTTGTGTAATTTTCAGTTTAATGTTTAGAAATGTGCTGAAGGCGACCATGTATAGAAGTTCCACTATAAGAGGTTCCTTTTTTGGTGAAGCTGAAGGCAGCTGTGTGTGTGTGTGTGTGTGTGTGTGTGTGTATGTGTGTGTGTGTGTGTGTATGTGTGTGTGTGTATGTGTGTGTGT
>JBBPCX010129510.1:0-18991 GCA_037974365.1 Hydrocynus forskahlii | reverse complement strand
CATTCATATTCTCTGAAAAATGGTTAAGAAATCATAAATTCTGCCAGGGTATGTAAACTTATGAGCACAACTATATGGCAGACATACAAACCAGCTGTTACGTCTGTGGACTTATGTCATATTCTGTGGACCTATCAAGAATAAATAACCAAAATTAGGACCTAGCAAAAGTGGCAATGAACTCATCATGAAAACTAAACCAACAAATAATCATAAACACTGTATCATGTACATTATCTCAAAAACAGTGCTTGTCTGAGTATATGATTAATATCAACATATTTTAGGTTCTTCTTACTGTTCCTGTATTTTCTTTTTATTTTTGTGATCATATGTTTAAAGGTTAAAAAGAAGGAGATCAGAATAAGCACCTAAACAGACAGTTCAGAAAGAGGAATATTGACCTGTTAGCCCTATTACGATAATTACAAGAAATCTTCACACTTCTAACACCACATGAACCGTTGGAGCCAAGAGTAATTGATTTAGGCATGCCACAGCCGTCAAGTGGGCAATTGACAACCGCAACAGACAAAGGGGGCCATTAGCATCAACACCAATATACTGACTGTCATTAGAAGCACAGACAGATTGACTGGTAGATTGCCTGTTGTCCATTGCCACTTGTTTTATGTTATAAGAAGGTGATCATGGCCACAGTTCTTCAGAGTAAGCTCTACAAGTAGACATACTATGGGACTCCATCTCTGTCAAATAAACGCTTTGTTCCAAATGCACTTCTGGTTTGTTTAAAATAAGAAGAAACAGTATGCTCCATTGTGTTTATAAAGACCTTTATTTCCCTTGTATTTCCTTACACTTAAATGAAATAAAGTGGCCTCTTATAGTCACACATGTACGCACCACAGAACACAGACTGAAATTCTCTCTCTGCATTTAACCCATTCACCAAGTGAAGCAGCGGGCAGCCAGGAACACAGAGCCTGGAGAGCAGTGTCTGGGGACGGTACCTTGCTCAAGAGTACTTCAGTGGTACCACTAGTAGTCCTGAGATTCAAACCCACCTTATGATCACAGGGGCAATTTCCTTGCCACCATACTACCAGCTGCTTACTTTCCTTACTAAGTAGTGTGTTACTTTAAAAACTGCTTTACAATAAAACAGAAACTTATATTTGTGTCTTCTCTAACCATTAAATAAAATATACATTTTGTATTCTTTATATACTTGAAGTAGACTACTTACGTAGTAGAATTTACTTTTGTTTTCATAAGGGATACTTGCTTATGTTGGCCACATTATCAGGAGCAATTACCGTAAAGGTGCATTTTGTACATCAATGCTCTGCCCACAAATCAAGTAGATTATTGTCATTTCAGCCATATACACAGTACACATTTTTGCCTCATGACATGCCTCTCAAAGCACTTCAGGATGATGGGCGTGTATGTAATAGGACAGTAGCTGTTTAGGGAGATGGTAGATGTGCCGTGTGTCAGCATTGTCAAGGAAGAGGCCATGGATTTTCCGTGCATGTGCACGATTCACTGCTCTGATGAGCATTGCTGTTCTCAGGGCAGCTTTATTGCCTGAACTGATGGCAGTGTATCAAGTTCCCAACAGCTCCGCAGCTAAGATTGCTGAGTCTGACAAAGCTAAGCTGGAAATTGTAAGTTTTTTAGAGCATATTATTTTTTTATAATATATTATGCTCTGTATTGCTTGTCCAGTCTAGCTACCACTGAATTTGTGCGCAGAGAATTACAGGTTGAACTGAGATAAACCCAAGGAATCTTGTCTCCTTCAGTTGGTGTAAACAATGTATAAAATCACAATGTGGCATTAATTCTGTAAGAATTAACCCAACACAGGTTGCATTGCTGCGGGAGGCGCTACTAACCTAATGCTTTAATGTCTGGGCATAAGCCTGCAGCATATTAATCTGTGGCATTTTCCCTTGTAGTACAATTAGTGTGCCGGAATCGGGGCTTTAGATGTGCTCAGCAAGGGGAGAGCATGCAGCATTTGGAATTTCTTCCAAACGTTAACAAGCAGTTCTTACAGAAATAGTCCAGCAGGATACCCAGCATGACATTTCAAACTGGAGTGTGCACGCCGTGTTTTCTTCAGCAAGAGATAAAAGAAAAAGAGCGCCGGAGATTCAGAGATTTAAAGAAAGACGGGGGGGGGGGTGTATACATATAAAAAACAAAGAGAGACTAAAGCAAAGGTGTGTATATAAAGAGAGATTGTGAGAAGGAGAGAGAGAGGGTGTATGTATAAGACAAAGAGGAAGAAAGGAGGTATAGGAGAGAGAGTTACAAAGAGAGATATAGGGAAAGAGAAAAAAGAAAAAAAAAACAGATAGGGAGGAAGAAAGTCAGAAAGAGACAAAGACAGTGAGAAAGACAGAATGTATATGACAAAGAAAGTAAAGATGAGGGAGAGTGACACAGAGAGATTGCGTATGTATAAGAGGGAGTGAGCAAAATAAAAAGAGAAAAAGAGGGAGAACACTAGAGAAAAAAGAAAGAGAGAAGGGACAGAGAGAGACAAAGAATGAGCATTCTACAATGCAAGTGATCTTGAGGGCAACTCAGTTTTTGAAAGAATCGATTTCATACAGAAGCCTCAGACAAAAACAAAGACTCAAACCACTGTGAAATTGCTCAGAGCTTGTGTATGAGAGAGAGGGGGAGAAAGCAGGTTGCAGGTCTGCTCCACCAGTCTACAGCCTCTCTCTCCCGCTCTCCTAGCACACAAACAGTTCACTTAAAGCTCATTTGCATATTGTGTTGCCCTCCCGGCCTCTTTAAAATCACTTTTTCACAGCCATAATTAATACGCCAAAGGCAAACTCTGCAATAAACAGCTGTTGTGTGTACAGGCAGACGACAGGGCGACTGCTTCATCTTCTCTGCACTGACTCTGACACAAGCCAGTAAAGCCTTCCCGAAGCGCGGCTCCTCTACAGCTGTGACGTCAGCTATGAGAGGGCTCGCCTCGGACTCCTAGAGAAAAATTCCACAATGGCCAAAGGAAGGTTCACTTTGGTTTAATTAATTTATCCAAGGTAAAGTCATACTAATGGTACACTTTGAAAGATTTACCTTTCATTCACACTATACTGATATATTGTTGTATTGTTTCTGTCCTACCTTGCACTTGGTTTGCATGATGGTAAATGTTGTACTGTGGCCCTTGGAGAAACGTCTCATCTCATGACGCACATGTACATCGCTGCTCATGACAATAAAGTAACATTGAACCTTAGAGCCACCACATGGCTTCTTCCACACACTAGCTTGGACTCCCCTAGTCGTGTGATACCACTAACGCTGAGGGTGAAAGCTTGCATAAGCTTAGTCCAAGTCAGGTTAAGTGCTACTGCATCTTTTCAAGGTGCTGCTAATGCAACATTATTGGACAGCTCAGTACATTTAGAGGAGCGCTGGGAGGAGAGGAAGGTCCACCCTACCTACCCAGAAAGTGTGCAATCTTGGATTTCCAGTCACAGTTCCCCTAAATGTAATCAATCAGCCGAGACATGCGTGGTGCCTGAAGTTTGCTTCTTTGGTTTTGCATTGAGGCTGCAAGCCTGTAGCTCAGTTCAGTAATCGCGAGAAGAGACTGTAGTAATCTCCAATTAGAATGTAGTTCAGTAAGCTCCAATAGACTCGCTTATGTGGTCTTGTAGACTGTATGATGTAACTGTTGTTTTTTTGTTTTAAATGGACAATCTGTACTAAAAAAAAAAGGTACTGGCAGCTAGAACAGCACTAGCAGCTAAAACAGTACTAGCAGTTAGAAACAGTCCTAACAGTTATATAACGTACTAATATCTATAAACAATAGTACCAACTAAAACCAGTCCTAGCAGCTAAAACAGTGTTAGCAACTAAAACAGTAGTAGCAGATAGGAACAGTACTGGCAGCTAAAACAATACAAGGCCCTATGAAAAATACTAGTAGTTATACATAGTACTAGCAGCTATAAACAGTACTATCGGCTAAAAATGACAAACAGCTGCAAACAGTACTAGCAACTACAGACAGTACTCGCAAGTGAAAACAGTATTAGCATAAATAAACAGTACCAGCAGCCAAACACAATACTAGCTGCTAAAAAGTACTAAAACAGTACTAGCAGATATAAACAGTAGGCTACCAGCAATTAAAACAGTACAATCAACAAAAACAGTACTAGCAGCCTTATGGGTCACCATCACCACGAAACCAAATGCCTCAATTTTATCCCTTAAAATTACCTTAAAAATAAAATTACTCATACAGGAAATTAA
The DNA here is from genome assembly GCA_037974365.1 of Hydrocynus forskahlii. Lineage (NCBI taxonomy): Eukaryota > Metazoa > Chordata > Actinopteri > Characiformes > Alestidae > Hydrocynus > Hydrocynus forskahlii. Next base: position 14,728 of record JBBPCX010129510.1, on the reverse strand, counting down.
GGAAAATTAAGGGAAAAAGTGCACAGATTAAAGCTGATTAAATCTAATTTTAGGTAAAATTAAAGGGTTGGTTTCACTAATTAACAGCCAAATTCATTAATTCAAATTAAGGAGTTTGTTGTATTTTCACAGGTAAATTAAAATAGATTTAAGTAAATTTTCAGTACATTGTGTTTCGTAGTTGTGTCTCCAAACCACCTCCATGTATCCTTACCATTCCACTGTCCTCCCTCTCATTCACGCACAGGTATTCTGTCTTAGTCCCACTGACCTTCATTCCTCTCATTTCCAGAGCAAATCTCCAACTCATCAGGGTCTCTGCAACCTGCTGTCCACTCTCACTACAGACCACATGTCATTTGCAAACATCATAGTCCACAGTGACTCCTGTCTGGTCTCGTCTGTCAACCTGTCCATCACAATAGCAAACAAGAAAGGGCTCAGAGCTGATCCTGGGTGTAAACCCACCTCTACCTTGAATGCATCAGTCACTCCTACCGCAGATCTCACTGCTGTCACACTGCCCTCATACACATCCTGTATCACTCTCACATACTCCTCAGCCACTCCTGACGTCCTCAGACAATACAGCAACTCCTCCCTAGGCACCCTCTCATATGCTTTCTCCAAGTCCACAAAGACACAATGCAACTCTTTTTGACATCCTCTGTACTTCTCCATCAGCACCTTCAGAGCAAACATTGCATCTGTAGTGCTTTTTCCCAGCATGAAACCATGCGGCTGTGTCACATCATCACATCTCTTCTTAACCTAGCTTCCACCATTCTTTCCCATAACTTCATGCTGTGGTTTATCAGCTTTATCCCTTTGTAGTTTTTACAGCTCTGCATATCATCACTATTCTTGAAAATTGGTAGTACATTGGAAGAAGTACACTTCTTCTCCAATCCTTCTCCAGGCATTCTCTAACTATCCCACTTCTTATTCGCTGACCTTTTTCTCTGGATGTTGTCCTGAACTTCCCTATTCCACCACCAGGTTTCCTTGTCCTCTTTCCTCTGTCAAGATGTCACCCCTAGCACTTTTCTAGGAGTCTTCCTTACTACTTCCTTATCTTCCTTATCTTCCTTATCTACAATGTGTGTCTTCCTCCACTCTTATATGTCACACTGTGCCCCTCACTTTTCTTAAAATACATGTTCACCCCAGCCATTTCCATCTTCTTTACAAAATCCTCTACTAAATGACGCCTATCCCATTTCTCCTCCCATCCACACCATGATAGAACCTCCTCCAATACACTTGGCCTTACTTCACTTTTACTTGGTCTTCTGCACGCACTAATCAACTGTCTTTCACTCTATCATCTCTCCTTACCTGTCATAGTGCTAACATTCAGAATCCCCAACCTCACTTCATCTCTCCAACTCTTCCTCCCCTCTGCCTGCCTCCAGACACGCCTTCCTTCTCGTCTTCTTCTTTGGCCAACAGAAACCCAATTTCCACTAGCACCCTGTCGGCTATCAGTACTGGTGGCAGTTAAACTGGGGCTCGACTGATCCGGTATAGGAGATTCTCTGGTTGTCCACATATTTGACTTGGCAATGTTTTACCCTTCCTGACGTAACCCTCCTCATTAACCTGGGCTTGAGGCTGGCACAAAGAAATACACAGACTTGTGCACCTCCAGTGGCTGGGTTAGCAGCCTTATACCGTACTAACAGTTTAAAACAGTGCTTGCAACCAAACACAATACTAGCAGTTAAAAACACTACCATCAACAAAAACAAGACTAGCAGCCTTAAACAGTGCTAAAGGCATAAAACAGTACTATCAACTCTAAAGAGTACTAGCAGTTAAAACAGTATTAGTGTCCATAAACAGTTCTTGTAGCTATCAAAAATTTAATTTTAATTTTATCCTGTTGCTAATGTTCTTTAATCACATTTGCATTTATATAGATTTGAAAATAACAATATCTAAAATAAGGATTTAAACGTTTATTATACATGAAGTTTAGATAAGTTTAGGTAAACTCTGTTCTAGTGTATTAAACTGGTAGCCCTTCGTATGGCTCGTGAAGTATCTCTCAGTTTCAAAAAGGCCGGTGACCCCTGACCTAGCATCTAAAAATAACACCAGCAACCATAAACAGTATTAGAAGCTATAAACAGTATTAGCAGGTATAAATGGTACTGGGAGCTAAAACGGTACTACCAGCTATAAACAATACTAGTAACTAAAAGCAGTACTAAGAGGTTAAAACAGCACTCACAATGATCTTGAAAGCTGAATTTCATTTTTGTATTTTAGTTTTGTTCAGTAAAGCAAATGTACTGGACTCAAAAGAGCTAATGTGGGTGAGCACTGAGAATACTTATCCTCATTCAATGGATCACTCATTACAAATACATCCTCGTGCAAGACTGCTGCGATCAACATGGGATATAACCAGATTAAGAAGTATTAAGATTAACAATTGAGGTCAAATTCATTTACAGGGTTAGCAACATATATTGAATGAGAAAATCACAGCAAAGCCCCAAGTGATAACCTGTTTTGTCATGGGAGAACACTGCATGAAGTTAAATGCAGAGCTACAGAAAATTTAATTTTTTTTCGACAGTGTTTTTAACAAGCCACATTGAAGCTTAGAGAGAGACAGAAAAGGAGACAGGGAAACAGCAAGAGGAAAAAAACAATCCTCTTCCCTTTTGCAATGTTTAATTACACGCTTTGGTCAATAATGAGTTCAGTGCTAATCCATCTGTAATTGTGTTTATGTGAGTGCTCGTCTGGCTGGGGTACACTCTGCTGTTCTGATCACATCACTGTTTGTGCAATCTCACTTTGTGTACTTGCAGCACCAGCTGGGAAGAACCGGGGAGAGAGAGAGAGAGAGAATGTATTGTGTGTGTGTGTGTGTGTGTGTGTGTGTGTGTGTGCGTGCGTGCGAGTGAGTGTGTGTGGCAGTGACTACATCCGATCATGACTGGTGCTGAGTCATCGCATGGTCCTCCCCTGACAGGATTCATAATCCATGCGGAACACAAGCCATTAAAACTAGTCCCACAAATTTATCAAGCACATCTCAGGGTAAGATCAGGTCTCAGTGATGTATAAGACAATCAGTCTGCCTTAACATATACATCATGTTTATGGTGAGACGACGCAACAAACCATTTGTACAGAGTAATACAGTGAATAAACAGTGATCTACTCAGTTTACTTCCAGCGCCTCCAGCGAGTGGCAGGCTGTTACGGCAGCTCTGCTCGTTTCTGAGCTCCTGTCTGCTACTCATGCACACAAATGTCTATATTTATATAATTGAATTATTTGTATAGTGTACTTTTTAACAATATACTGTTGTATAGCTTTTATTCTATTGTTTTTGCTCTTAACTTTGTAACTTTGTACTGTCCACTTTCTGCCATAGCAATGCAAATTCCCCACTTGTGGGACTGATAAAGGTTTATCTTGATCATTTTTTTATTTTACAAAACAACCGCTTTAATCAATCTCACTTGACATTTTACCTTGTTTTAAGTCTTTTGTAGCACAAAACCAGCATCATTTATGAAATTATAGTGATTGTGTTGATAGACCCAGTATTACATCAGAGGGTTTTCACTTATTTCAAAAGCGTAGCTCTACTCATATTGTCTTAATTAAGGGATTTTGAGATGCACTGCAAGACAATCATAGTAACTAGAAACTCTACATTTCTTAAAAACTAGTAATATGTATTAATATAGCACTTTAAAAGGCATCTAAACAGCCACGTGTATGGGGGTGGGTTTTATAACTCAATGACCTGTTTGTCTATAAAGACCTATTTGGCCATTCTAGTGGCCCCTTTCTACAAAAATCTGTTTGATTCGATTTCATCCATTTCAGTCACCCCACATCTCCCACCCCTCCATCTTCATTTGAGCATCTACATTCAAAAGGTTTTGCATGGCCCTGCATCTAAGATTTTGTTGCAAAATCAGTATACAGGACCTTAGTATACATATATGTATCCAAGAATGTATAGCTGTTAATGTGGAACATTTGAAGTATTTTTACTACTATAAGCATTTACATCTCACTTTTTAAATATATTTTCTGTATTTTTTGTGAACAGCACTTGATCAACTGAATTAAACCTACTTCCCAGTCTACAGCCTCTTGAACATGCAACATCTTGCTCTAGAGAACAGTCTATTATACAAATGATATCAAACTATTAGAGCGCATGTTTTCGGTGTTATGTCTCACACCCTCTCACCACTTCTGAGAGATGCATGCCATGCATAAAATTCTATGCAGCACATTGACTTCTGAATAACTTACTTGGTGCAATGGAGGTCGATATAGCAGGAAAAAAAAAACAGTACAACATTTACAAATGAAAATGTAAATGCAAATCTATTGCTATGGGTGGGTATGGCTGTGAATGCTCAGGTGTATGTTTTACTGTAATGGCAACTGACCCGAAAGTGGTAGCACAGTTGTTTTGCTTACAGTATGTGTGTTGTGCATCATTAAGTGTGAACACAGCCTTTTTAATTTGAATTACAACCACATTCAGCAGACAAGCACACACTCATGAAGATCCAAATATACAGCCTAAAATGTGGTTCACACGGCTCACTTATTTTCAGTGCATCATTAAGATATCTACATCATTTTGTCCTCTGTGTTCACTTGTGAAAGCTGTCAGTGCTGTCATGCTTCCATATTTTTCTGCGTCAAGTCAGAAAGTGTGAAGGAACGGTCCACATTTAAGGATCTGCTTGCATCAGTAAGGCTCCCTTGCTCTCGGAAGTGCATGAGTGGCAGGGCTGTTGGTGTTGCCTGGATCGAGGAAGTACCTGTGTAATTTCACAGCTGGCTAAAGGAATAAAATGAAGATTAAATTAAGTGTAAATGTCATGAATTTTTCAATGTACCTCCAGTGCCATTTGGCATACCCTGGGAGTACGTTTTCCACAGTTTGGGTATCACTGACGTAACTGACCTATACATGCTCAATGTATCACCATAGCTTTTAACCGAGGGCTTTAATTAGGATTTTATTGGAGGGGTCCCTGTTTTTCTCATGTGTCTAATGGGGTGGTGGGGTACGATCACATTGGTCAAACAGAGAGAGGTTGGTATCCTAGTGGTTTTATTCAAATGATCCAAATTTAAGGTGTGTTTTTCATTTCAAAATATTTTGCATTTAAAAGTTTCTTTTGCACAAAAAAGATGCACATATTCCAGCTTTATTTAATTATTGTTTTTATTCAGTTTTGTTCATTGGGTTTAGTATTAGGTAGCATACCATTTTAAACTGGAAACTGAACATGATGCAGCAACTCTTCAGACTAAATTAATTAGATCAAAAGGCAGTTTTGCCAGTGATCTGTAAAGCTTGTCCGACCAAGCGACAGCAGGTGGAGCATAGTTAAATTCAGTATCTGCTAAGAGCTGTAAGTTGGGGACTTTGCTGGACAAAAAGCTTATTGAGCCAACACAAAAAACATTGACATTGTTATGTCTCTACGGTTTTAGACACACACACTCCTGATTTAATTTATCTGGGCTTTCCAGTAAACAGTGAGTATTCAGCAATCGAAGGATTTTTTTAAATCTCACTGTATATAAAAAGACATGTTTCCTCAGACGAAATGGCCCCATAATGCCTGAAAGTTTCCTGTTTTTCTGCCTTATGGGGACATTGGGACATTGGGAGCTTCCAGCAGAGACGGACGTGCACACACACATGCGTGGACATACACATACATGAAAAGTAGCTGGAGAGAACATTTTGGGGAATTACAGAGGCATGCCCACCACATCTGACTGAAACAGGCCACCAAACCCACTGAGACATCCGAGTCAGACCCCACAGCTCACCAGACGATCTATTAGACCGCCCTTACCGGGAGAAAGACAGAGAAAGGCAAAATAGAGAGCGAGAGGCTTACACTGTAAGACAGGACAAGCATTTCCCTACCATAAATATCTGAACTAGATTTGTCATCTTTAACCTTTTGGGGAGGATGAGGGATTAGTATGTGTATGTGTGTGTGTGTGTGTGTGTGTTGTGGTGAGGGGTCTCAGTGTGTACGGTGTTAGGTATTTAGGTGGCCTGTATGTGCATGTTGTGTCTGATGTGATGGGAGATGGTGTGTGTCTGTCTGTTAATGGAAATGATGTGTGTGTGTGTGTGTATGTGTGTGTATTGTGGTGAATAGGTGGGGGGGGGGGGGGGGTTCTGTGTTTTTGTATGTAGGAATTAGGGTCCAAGTGTTTGTGTGTGTGTGTGTGTCTGGGGGGGTACTATATATTTCTGGCGTGCTGGTGTGTGTTATGTTTAATATGGTGGTGGATTGTGTGTTTGTTTTGGTGCCATTCTAGGACAATACATATCCTGATAGTGTAGGAAAATCAGACAAACAGGGCTAAAAATACTCCTGTATCTGTATTAAAGGTATTAAATGTTTGATTGTTTAAAGCAGAACGGGAAAAACATTTCTGGGTAACTCATTTCTGAGTATGGTCTTGGCAGATGTCATATGATGTCACGATTTGTCATCACAGATTATGTCCATAAATATATCAAGTTTAAATATATCAGTAGCATTTTTTGCACAATGAATGAGGTCCTCGAGGTTAGCAGGCCCCTTGCTAGCCAAAAGCGGTTAGCTGAATAACTGTTTTTCTGACACCAAAAATCATGTAACACTCTAGCTCCCTAATGAGATCTCTTGTAAAATAACCCCTAAACAATCATATTCTAGTGGCACCCAAACAGAAAGGTCTGGTGAGAAGGAGGGGCTGGACAGAGCTACTAAGTCATTAGACAAAGAAACTTCACCTGTGGCTGAAGTTACAGCATTAAAATTTAGATAAAATGGTCTAACATTAATGGTCCTACTTCTGACCAAAGATTTTGACAGACCAGCAGTGGAGAACATTATCAAGATTGAACCCAAGTTCAGACTGCGGTAAGAAGCTCCTTTCAGACATAATTTTGCTTGGGGACCCAGAAACACCAAATCCACCCCTGGGAAAGCACATACGTAGATCGACTTTATGGAAACACTTGGAGGATGGGTGCCTCACTCACCATGCTCCAGTTCAGTCTGATTGCTGATTGAGGAGAGGGCAGGCTGTCTCTGCTGGAGCCTGACCCCAGCTACCCAGCTGATCTGAGAACAGCAAGTGGAACTTGAGAGCTCAAGTAAACATCTTTTACTACACTGACCTCACTGTATATTGTACATTTGTGGCATTTATTGTATTCTTCTCTGCAAGGAGAATACCACAACACGAAATTCTGCTCATCCTAGTCCCACATTTTTCAGTGAACTGCCCTTTGGTTTCTACTGTAAGTGTGTTTTAATGGCCTGTCTTTTTTATGTACAGGGATAAAGCATCAAATTGATTGTTTGTGGTTCTCTCTTTAGAATAAAGATTCTCAGACAATGTTTGGTAAAAAAAAAAACAAAAAAAAACATTGCAGTAGACTGTGCTTCAGTTTCCTTTCCACCAGGCAACACCAGTCAGACTCCTTGGGCAATACTCCTAACTCTGCACTTGCATTTGTAACATGATTAAACTGCTAATAACGCTGGATTGGAGCATCTGCCTAATGACTCAAGTGGTCATTTTACCGTGGCAAAGAAAAACACTCTCAGATTGAGAAAAAAAGCTTGAGGGGAACCAAGCAGCACAGCAATAACACAAAAAGCAAACAGCATTATGAGTCGTAGAGACACGTAGGTAGTAATTAATGATGAATGGTGAGAGAAAAACAATAAAAAGAAACGAGTTAATAATGGCTGTGCTCAGAAATAGCCAAGCAAAGGTTACTTAAAAAATTAAGAAATAGTTGATAACACTTCACTGAAGGCCTACATTCCTAAGGCTGCATAAGCATTTCATGACAACTGACCCATCGCATACATAAACATTTATAAAGGTTTACCACAACAAGGGAGAGTTGTTACAAAGACTGTTTTAGTCAGTTCTGATGTCACGTCACCTCAAGTGATGCTTGCTGGACTAAGCTTTTATGAATGAACAACTGCATGTCGGTAAACACAAGAAACAAAGGTTAAACTTGGTGAAGAACTTGGTAAGACACAATTGCATTAATGACAGGTATTGATATCCATGTCTATTAAAAGCTTCCAAATGAAAAATTGCCAGTCAAACATTGTCTCGTTAACCTGTTTACGTTTTATATTCTATGCTATTGGCCTATAGGAGAATGATGAGGTCAGCGAGATCACTAGATCAGCAAAGGGTTAATGAGACAGGATGCTTCAGTATTTAAAAAAAACATGTTTGCAGAAGGAATCAAGGCAAGACTGCACATAAAATAAATAAAATAAATAAAATAAATAAAACGTTACGTGTATTCCAAATCCCCCATAATTTCTAGAACGAACTATGAAAGACTTATCATGCAAATTGCAACGATTCTGCCTTACATAACTGGCAGATCTTCATGATTTTATAAATGGATCTGGCTCGTAGAATAAAAAGTTAAAAAGTCCATGGACAGCAATAGCCCTCTACGATACCCCTGAGATTAGCAACATCTATTCTACTCCAACTTGGCACTCTATATGCTCAAACACGTACAGCACAGGCTTGTGCATGCTAAAATAAGATCCCTGGTGTTCCAGAGGAGGAGACTCAGGTAGGGGAAATTCACTGCCGTGACTGTTGCTATTTTCATCTCTTCATTTGGTGGTCAGTTCTCCAGGGTTTTAGACACCAGGCATTTTATGATGGAAGAATATTAAAATATAGTTGTAATGTCCTACTGCGCTGTAGGGACCACACCCTCATGTCTATTGAAAATTTGAATGATATCATGCATCATTCCAGGTGTTTTACCACGTTCACTGAAACCAAACTGCAAATGAACTGCAGCTGCTGAGCAAGAGGTCACTGTGCACATGCCTTGATTGTATTTTTAGTGGTAAAAATAGTTGTAATGGACGTGCAAGATGTTTTCTTGCATTGCAAAGCTGGCATGATACCACTCATACAACAAATGCCCACAAAGCAGTTTATTTGCACTGTACAGATAATGCACTAATGCACAGATAATAAGACTCTCTCTGTGCATGTGTACAGTATGCATGTGTGTAACACAGAGGTCCTGAGATTTAAGAGCTACCCTGCTGGGACAGTGTGCAGACGTGTTTCTTCTAGAGTCGGTGTCTGTGTGTGTGTGTATGTGATCTAGAGCTTGATGAGTTACACCACTGGAAGAGCAGGAAAACGTGTTTCTTACCAAGTGTTGTGTGTGTGTGTGTGTGTGTGTGTGTGTGTGTGTTTGCGTTTGCCTCTTGCAGTTTTCCAGGTGTTCCAGGCTCCACTGTCGTTTCGGGAACGCACTTGAAATTTGTCACCTTCCTTTTCCCTGAATCTATCTGACAATGTGATGACATCGTCCTGATCCCTTGTGCCTCCACGAAACAAATATTTCATGTGCGTCGAGACAGAAATGTCACACGCCTCTTGAGCCGCCATCGCCACTATGTGCCTGCAATGCACCCTCTGATGAGATGCTAGCCGACATCTTTCTCAGTAATTCCAGGAGTTGGGCAAGAAGGCCGACCTGGGAGCTGCTCACCAACAATAGTGCTGAGCGAGGTCGCATCTCAGAAAGGCCAAACTTAAGTGCTCAGATACACGAAGGACTGTGTTTAATGGTAAACAGGGCACTCCAGCAAGCATTACTGCAAGATTACACGATAAACTGCTACAGGGTGTGCTCTCTACAGCATATGCACGTCCCCTCTTTTCACGCAGTGTCTCTAAGTGGGAAACTCAATTTTTCACCGAGACCACTTGAACACGGTGTAGTCTTCATCATGAGAAATCATTAAAATGATGTAAAGATGAACAGAGGAAAATTCCACTTCTATAAGTATGTAATTTAAGCTATTAAAAACCTCCAAGGATGCACTCAAGCATCAACATCAAGAGCTCTTAAGGTTAGTCAAGTTCAGTTTACTTAGACAATCATAGTTAGCTATCTATGGAGAAGAGAAAGATTGTAGCACCACAACCTCGCCTTGCTGAAAATTACTTCCAAACAGGAAATAAAATATATATACACATTGTCATTGACAGTGATAGGTGATGAGGAAGACAGTATAGCTATCAGTATGTAATACAAAAGAATGCAGTATCAATCAGATGTCAATACACAATACAGTATCAATCAAGTATCAGTACACGATATGGGACAATATCAATTAGATATCCATGGACAAACAATCATTTATCAGTGCACAATAATGTAACAAGCAAGTATCAATACACAAAATGGGACAATATTAATCAGGTATCAATAAACAATATAGGACAGTATCAGTCAACTATTAATACACAAAACAGTACCAGTCAGGAATCAATACACAATATAGCACAATATTAATCAGGTGTCAATACACATAGGACAGTATCAATCAGGTATCAATACACATTATAGGACAATATCACAATATCACAATACAATACCAATTAGGTATCAATACACAATACATTTTCAGCCAGGTATTTTTTGGTGTTATGTGGAAAATGGTGTGTTTATGAGACAATGCTGTGATGATTACTTCTCTCTAAAACACAGCGTCTCAGCAGCAGACCAGAAGACTGAAAGTGTTTAAAGCAGCATTTTTTTTTTCAGGAAAGTTGTAGAAAATCACTCCTGATTGCTGCTCTGTGTGAAAAACACTGAAGAACAAACAGCCTCTGATGGCACGAAAAAATCATTAAAGAACAAAACTTTAATGCATTTAGAGAGTTTCATTTCAAAGAGCTGAAGACTGTGCAGAGTTCTGCACTGCGGTCCAACATGGTGCTTTGTCACTGCATGAAATGGTGGAAATAATCCTATTGTTACAGTATTTCAATTGAAGTATTTGGCTGTATAATTTTTATGGTTTGATCAATGATTCTGAGGAGGATGAGACTCGCTCAGAATAAAGGGGAAAAGATTGGATGTGTAACAGTAATATTCAAGCGTGGTCTGAAATGCGATTTGCATGTGTTTTATTCTGAACGACTAAATCAGATCTCAAAAGGGGCCTATTGTTGTGTGATTCGTCATCACAGGATTGCAAAATCAACACACTTTCTGAACAGGTCATTAAATATGATCGCTTGTGAATAACACTCAATCCTAAGGACGGGATTTCATAATTATAATTGTCTGCAGTGTGAACACAGATGCTGGGCTGACATTTAAACGCAAGTGAGTTTTGAACCAAGGAGCTTGCTGTTGATGTGAGCAATTATCTGCATGGATGTCTTTTTGTTGTTTTCATTTTTTGGCCAATTTGGCTGCCGAAATAGCAGTGCTGTGTGAAATTCGGAGCAAAAATTGAGAGAAAGCTTTTACATTAGCGGGTCTGTTAACACACTGATGGAACTCCTGTCCTAATTCAGAGGTAAGTATTGTCTTGCACGACATTAATGAATGCAAACATGCAAACAAACCAATAAAATAAAAAAGATGCTGAAATATGCCAAGCCACACACACTGTTGTGGGCGTCTATCAGATGGAAGAGAGAGACTTTTCCCTCATCAGTGGCTGCATTCAGCCCGATTAATTTGTTTAATTTAATTTGCTAGGCTTCTGTGAGTCATCTGTGCGAAAAAGTCCAAAGCAGCCACATGGAATGTGTGAACGTCCAGCATTAAAGGCTCTTGCTGACATCTTGTTTACCAAGGTTTTGAGATTAAAAGTGAAACACAACTTAGCATTGTAGCAGAGTGTGTGCAGGAGTGAAAAAGAGGGAAAAGGCTGAAAATTTAAGTTAATGGTTAGTGTGCATAATAATATACAGTGGAATAACAATTTACTGGGATACATAACAGAAATAGCACATTTGAGTACACATGAACGAATAAACACTGTTAATGTTTCAAGAAAGTGAGAAAATAAATAGCATATGTGTATATATATGTGTGTGTGTGTGTGTGTGTGTGTGTATGTGTGAATGTATACGAATATGTATATGAAATCTCCGACATAATCACTAACTAGGGTGCAAATCGGTGATGATGTATGTGGTTCGATACCTAATACTTTGTTGAGCCCTCTCAGACTGGATTCAGATAGTAAATCCTTTATCCTACACCAGTATCTGACCTCACTGATGCTCTAATGGCTGAATGCAATCAAATCCTCACAACAATGTTCTAACATGGCCTTCCCAGAAGAGTAGAGGCTGTTACTGCAGCAAAGAGGGGTAAAATTATTAATGCCTTTGATTTTAGAAGAACCATTGTCTATGGACACAGCTTTTGACATATGGGGCTTGTTTCTAGACCCCCATTAAGCCTAAGGCTGAGCTGTTTCCCAGGCACTGGGACAGCCTAAGACCAAAAAGAATTTCCAATGGTCCTTCTCAATTGAAATTAAGTTTAGGAGTAGGCTTATTTCCTACTAAAAATGAACTCTAAGCATTGGCTTTATGTCCCATACTGACAACTTCCCATAATTTCCCTTTTAACAATCTCCCATAATCTACGCTGGTCCTCATTCACATGTTATATTCATGATTATGACTATATTCTATATGATTAGAATATATTCTTTATTCTATATTATTACTGCATCCGTGATTATCATTATATTCATGATTATAGCAAGTTCTCAGATGGTTGTGGCAGCTCTTATTTCACTGTGCAGTGCAGTCCCTCCAGGTTGCAAAGCTAAATTGTCCATGGCCGTATTTCCCTGCTGCCCAATAATCTGTTAATGTGCCTGACCGCTCATTTTGAAAGCCAGACTTTTAAAAAAAACATATAATAGTAGTTCTGATGAATTCCATCAAAACAACATTTCACTCTGAATGAGAGTATAACTCTGTGGAAAATAACTGTGTAGTAATTTGGCCATTCCTTTCCCTCTGAATAAACAAGTCTGTGACATGGAAGCTCATTATCCTCCGCTTGTTCAGGTGCACAGACGGCTCGTGCTGCATTATCTCCTTCAGAGACACATTATACACTGCAAACCACTGAGACCGCTTTAACAATAGCTTCCTCGATGCAGGCCATGTAAAACCGCAGTGTGAAAGATCTAGGCACAAAAATGTCTACAGTGTCACTGCATAGGAAATCAGAGCTGAATTCATGGTATATATAAAAAAACCTGAACACTCTGCAGCTGTGAAGATGAGTCTGATGAGTGTTGCACAGTGCTTGTTTAGCAAAGGTCATTTTATTAAGCAAATATAAAATAGAACAGAAACATAATATAATTGCATTGGAAAAGCAAGCAAATTGGCTCGTTACAGAGGCACAAGTTAAAAAAGGTAATGCTAATGAATGATGCTGAGTCACTCTGGACAAAGATTTGGGCTATGGATTTCTGCCATTGAGTTCACACAAGGTCACCTTATACCTCCGAACTTACAAGCGAGAAGGAGAGAGAAAGAGAGAGAAAGAGAAAGAGAGTGGAAGAGAGAGAGAAAGAAAGAAACAGAGAGAGAGAGAGGAGAGAGCGAGAGAGAGAGAGAGAGGAGAGAGCGAGAGAGAGAGAGAGAGGAGAGAGCGAGAGAGAGAGAGAGAGAGAGAGAGAGAGAGAGAAAGAGCGATTGACTCAGTTTGACTGGACTGTGAAATCTCCCTTGAGCTGGACTAGGTGACATTTTCAAGCTGATAATTTGTGTAAGTACCCACCTCCCCCACCCCCCTCACACACACACACACACACACACACACACACAAAGAATGAGATTTAATACAACACGGAAATCATCTTTTTTCAGCCCGAACCTTCTGTACACAAGTATTCTGCACAGCAGCACGTGTCCAGCCAGGTATTTTCCACTTCTTCTCAAGATCCACTATGCTTGGGCACAGTGAGCTTCTACAGGGATTTGGAGAATGATTAAATATGACTGGCTTTCATGTAAAAACGTTTATTCCTGTCAGTAGAAACTATGACCTTTGTGGCCTCTAAGCCAGGGTTCATCTGTTTTTGTTTTTTTTGCCATTGCTTCCTAGCTCGATGTTTATGTGTGCTGGGGGCCTCACATTTTATGTGCCCTGTGCAGCGGTGTGGAGTGCACCCTGAGTTCAATATAGTCATCAAGTAGCCTGCATTCAAGGGTGGAAATGTGCCTGAATGCACCAGAACGCCATTCCAGAACTCACTCACTGTTATTTTCTGTAACCACTTAATTCACACTAGGGTCGTGTGTACCCAGAGCCTGTCCCCGGGGTCAATGGGCGTGAAAAATCACATCTTGTTCTTTTAAATATCCAGCCCATCCAGTCTAAAACCTGTCCAACCTACAGCCTGTCCAGCTGACAGACCATCCAGCATACAGCCTGTTCAGCCCATGGCCCCTTCAGCCTCCAACACCTACAGCCCACAGCATGTCCAGCCTACAACCGCTTCATTAAGTCATGGTGCAGTGTGCCCACCCATCCAGTCTCCATTGTAAGGCATTGCATTTTATGTGTTCTGTTCAGCTTTGTGGAGCACTCCAGGTGTCCCGGGTTGAATGAAGTGGTCAGGTGTCCAAGGGTAGAAGGTCAAATATCCCAAAAAGGGATTACTTTTGGCCCACTAACCCGACCTAACCCAATGGGCAATATACATTTTTTACTTGAGGAGATCATATCCTGTATGAGAAATAATCTTTTTTAAAATCATAATACTAGTTGTTTTGTATGGGGTGCCGTTTGTAAAAACAGCTTCACAAATTTAGAGGTGTCATTTTTTCATCATTTAGCGCAATGTTCAC
>JBBPCX010129492.1:0-18994 GCA_037974365.1 Hydrocynus forskahlii | reverse complement strand
ACATGGCTTGTGTGTGTGTTTGTGAGTGTGTGTGTGTGTGTGTTGTGTGTGCTTTTATATATTAAACAATTTCTCCCTTAGAAACATCAGCCACTGTTCCCTCAACTCTGGCCCCCTCAACCATCTTGAATACGTCAGGTGAAACTTCAGCTTCTGCCTCATCCGGTAATTTTTTAAAAACAATCTTTTGCAATAGGTGATACGTATTCATGGCAAATAAATCAGCCATTAATAAACCTAATATCAAATGTTGTCTGCTATCACAGTTTACACTGATTTTCTACTGAGCAGTTTTTGAAGTGTTTGAAGTAAATGCATTTTTACAGGTGACTGTATGTTACTTTATGATTTTCCATAGGTAATGTGTTGGTTGGGCGACTCAAAGTGATTTCAAATGAAGACTTGATGTCATCTAACAGTTCCCAGCTATTCCTTGAACAGGTAAAATTTGGAATAAGACGATGATGATTAATATAATTATAATTATAATTATTATTAAGTAATGTTGACTTCTGGTGACCATATGTATATCCTGTCTTCTGTTTGGGTCTTTATTTCGTCCATCTATTTTGTTGCTTGCATAAATAAAATGCCATCAAATGCAACTTTATTTAAGGAGTTGATAGATTAAACTTTAGAGAAACTCTAGAAAGTTCCTGGCTCCAACACTTGTTGCCCTGAATTTTTTGGTGTTTTCCTGCTCTAGCACACCTGATGCTACACATCAGTTCATTAACAAGCCCTTAATATTTTAAAGAGGCTGTGTTATAGCAGCGAGACATTAAATGGGGTTAGAAGCACAGCTCAAAGTGATACATAAGTGCCATAAAAAGGGGAAACATGCTTTTGTCTTTAGAACATGAGAGGACAAGCCTTACCCAGGGCCCACTTAAATCTGGAGTATGCTTTAGCTAAATAAAAAAAAACAGAAGCAACACCTGCCGGGACACTTAGGAAAGATGTTGCAGGTTGAGCCAGGAGACAAAACTACGTATGTGTGCACTACAATACACAACGGATTTTACAGTCAGAACAACTGTACAGTAAGTGGACGTAGAGTGTCTGTAATACTGAATAACACAGCCATGCCTGTGTGTGCCAACAGATTAAGGAGAAGCTGATAGCGGCGGGAGTGCCAAGATCACACTTCGCTTGTTATCCATTCACAAGGAGTCACCCTAGACGATGGTGTTCATAGGAACAATAAAACAGTTCTCTGCTCACTTTTGAGACACAGTAAAGATAAAACAGCACAATTGTAAAATGGACGTGAACCAGTGCTTCTTTTCAATGCCAAAATCAAATAATGTAAAATAATGTAGAACCCACTTGTTATGACTGGATTCAACAAAGTCTGAATGGTTTAATGCACATGAAGAGAAAAAAAGCATAAATGATCTGAAACGCAATAAAGTGTCTGAAATACAGCTGAATGTATTGCTCCTTCTGAATATGCAATGTAAAATGTGTGACAATATTTATGCATTTTTATTGCCTTACTATTTTATGTTAGTTTGATTATTGCCTCTTACCAGTTACCTCTAATTAATGTTTATCCGTTGTTAGTCGATAAAAGGTTTTATTTAAACTCTGCCCTCTGAGACTCATTATGAAGAACTGCTTGTCTCTATAGCATTATTTAACCATTACCTGGATGATTTATCGTGATTACTACCAGTACCAGTTTTTGGTCTGTTGATTTGACTCGTTTATGATTATAGCTCTTAACTGACTTGTGTCTTTTGGGTCCTGTCACGAATACCCGAACTACATCATGCACATGAGTCAGGTGACTCGGACTAGGTGCAGGAAATCACCTTTACAGAGTATTTAAGGTGCAGCTGGACACTTGGTTTGCACTCAGTCAATGTATCCCATGTATCACTACCAGCTTTCACAATAAAGATGACTTTGTGTTTGCATATACGGGTCCTTGATTTACGAGGGTCTCGACATATGATGTTACGATGCTCACGTGGGCAAACTAGTTTTGGCGCGTGGTGGAAGAATCCGTAGAATGCACAGAATACGCAGTAACGCGCCGTATGAGTGAGGGAGTACGCTCATGTAAGCTCAAGTGTTCCGTTTGTGTTGCTTTGTTTAGCGACTTCTTGGCCTTTATCATGGCCTCTGAACAAATTTTTTCACGCTCATTTTTGTCAGTGTTTATAGATTTTACAACTGTGTTAGGTTAGGTCATTAACATAACATAGGTGTGTTTCGACTACAAAATTCGGGTTTCATCACTGTCAAAGGAACAGACCTCCATCGTATCTTGAGGACACCCTGTAAATAAAAGATGAATGTGCATTTGCAAAAAAGTTGTGAATTCAGACACTGAACATTATGACAAACCATTCTTAGTTTCTGAGTTATAATATCCCATGCTTGTGGGCCACTGGATCCTAAATTTCAAGGTTTCTTAAAATTCTGAATTTTCTTGTCTTTAGACAAGTGGAATGATAACAACTGTCGATACCAGATTCTATCAGTGTGTGCTAGAAAATATTATGAATTAAAGAAAGAGTAAAAATGCAAATTTAATTCCCAATTCTACTTTTAATAGAACACTTTAATTCAACATTAACCTCCAAGACAAAGGCCCTGAGTTGCTGTAACAATAGTAGTAATAGTAATAGTAACAATATAATTGAAAAATGGCCAATGGCTCTTTACTTTTTAGTGTCTGTCTCTTAAACGTCCAGTCATTTGCTTTGTTAAAGCCATTTGAAAACAACTGTCACCATTAAATCTGCTGAAGGCTTTATAATTTAAAAATTGTAATTTTTGCCTCTGCAGAAACAACTTTGCGCTTGCGTGCTGTTCCACCTTTGTCAGGTATTTCATCAGTGTATATATATCTAAGAGAAAGCTTTTTTAAAAGGCTTTTTTGTGTGTATAACATTGAGTATTAGCTGTGGTTAGAAAAGCTGTGAAGTTTGCAAACAAACTGGCATAATATGTAAAGAGAAAGCTTTTGAACATTAGACACAAAGGTAAGAGCTGTGAAAATTAAAACAATACAATAGAATAAAAATTGTACCAACAGTACAGTATAAAATGTACACCATACAATCTAGAAATATTAAATATAGCATGTGTACTGGAAAATATATACAGTAACCCCCCCGCTTTTTGCTGGGTGTTACATTCCAAGAGCACACGCGTATAGTGAAAAAAAACGCATTGTGATGTGGTTAAAAAAATGCCTAAAACTGCCTATTTTTATAGTGTAAACCCTAAATATTCCCCCAAATATGTTCCTTAATCACCTTTTTAAACTCATTAGCCTTAAAGAAAATGTAAAGGTAAACCCGTATTCATACTGTACAGTTTACACTGAACTCAGTGCTAGAATGTAAAATATAGACGTTACCTCTGTATAGACCATACTGTAATTAACGCACTGGCGTTTTCTTTGGTATGTGCTGTCGTTTTCTTTGGTATAAGTAGGTAAATACAGTAATAAATGAATTTAATTTACAGTAATTAAAATACAGGGTTTAAGAAGAACAAAATGAAAAACATGAGAACACTCAAGATGCTCCACGGGGGAAATTCTGTACTGCAGCCTCACAGGACAGCAGCCAATCAGCAGCAAGGACAAATGCATAACGTTCTCGGATTGGCTACTTTCAAACCTCCCACCTCTGAGTACAGCTGACTGTGACGTCTGGGCCTCTTATGCCACGCCCCCTCGCCCTAGTGCTGATTGTTTATGTTTGGGGCGGTGCTAAGCAGCGGAGGTTCATTCCGATCAGGTGTCTGATTGCCTTGGTAACCGCCGCGCCGCACGAGGCCTGGACGTCACGGTCAGCTGTACTCAGAGGCAGGAGGTTCAAAAATCCGCGATGGACTGAAACCGCGACTGCTGATCTGCATGAAAGTAGGGGGTTACTGTATGTATATATATGTATATGTAAACTTAGATAAGTATATGTATGTTTGTACACAATGAGTACAAAAAAACATATATATGTACAGAGTGGATATATAAATGTATGTAAGAACCCTAGCTATATAGGGGAGAGTTGGGTAAAGTGAGGCATTTTTTACATTTGCTCCCCTCTAAGCGAGCTAAAATTATATATCGTCAAAATTTTCACATTTCCCATTAATTTAGAATGTTTTCTAGCAATGTAAATTATCAGCATGTATTCAGGGTGAAGGTTAGTGAAAATATGATTGTTGTCTTGTGTCCCTCTTTACCCCAGCTTAGGGGTAAACTGAGACAGACCAGAGAAATCAAAGGGGTAAAGTGAACCAGCCGGGGGTAAACTGATCCACTTACTTTTTTCACTCTAAAACTACCATAACTGTTAGAATCCTGACAGCTAGCTTGACAACCACACATTCCGGAACTAATGTCGGACTAGTAACAGAATCATGGGGACTGGTCAATTAAGCACATTTTTTTTCTAAACACTTGAAAGTAACTGAACAAAATCAAATACAACATAATATAATTCAAAATGTTTTAATTAACATTCAAATGACAGGTAGAACCAGTTAGATTAGAACACAGTCTGGGGGTCAGAACACAGGACCCTTAGAGCCAGCTATAGTGTATGGGGGTCAGAGCAAAGGACAATCAGAACCAGCTAGAACAGCCTGGGACTAAAACGCAGGACCCACCTGGATTAGAATTTCAGCCTACTGTCATCCTCTTCTAGGCCTACTCTACATTCCAGCCCTGAAGGGTACAGGGAAAGATGAGGAGTTCCTCTCTCTGTGTGGTTCCTCCAGGCCTTTTAGGTTGAGGCAGCTTCTTCACCACATCACTTTTAGGAACATGTGCCACATCATTTTCCTTTATAGCAAACGTGGGTCTCTCCCACTCTTTCGTGTTTCCCTGGATTCTTCTGAGAAATTGTGCAAGTATTTCGTCATCCTCAACTTTCTTAACCATGCCAATGTAACGGAGGCTCCTGTGTTTGGTTGCAAACGGACAGATCTGTGTTTCCTGGATCACTACTCTCACCCTCAGAGCTCTCTTCGTCAGACACATTATCAATTAAGACAGGGACATCACTCTCCTCAGAGCTGCTAGCTATGATTTTCTTTTTGGTTGCTTTCTTTTTCGGTTTTCCCTTTTCTTTGCTATTTTTTTGCTTTTTCACTTTCTTTTGTCTTTCTTTATAAGCCTTTTCAATTGCCTACTTCTCAGGAGTATCAGGAGACACATATAGGAGACACATATTTCACGAGGAGACACATATCCAGGTTGGCTGGAAACACATGGCACATCTGAGTCAGCTGGCGAGGCACAGCCATGTGGGTAAAATGAACTAAAATAAATATAGAAGGATAGAAGGTCCTAGGATAGAAGCTCAAAGCGAACCTGTATGAACCTGAATGAGTACTGGAATTTCCCTTTCATAGATGAAAGTGTTTAGCAAGAATGAAGGCCTTCAGGTACTTCAGACTCTCGTGTACTGGGGAGGTTGGTACATTAACACATTCCTGCGTCTCTTCTGTGTTTGTGGCAAATGTTCATGTCAATCATTTTTTAGTAACAAACAATGCTCTAGTGTTTTACATTACAAACAACTTAATTCAAAAACTGTGAGCTTCACATTAGTGTCGAACTGTAATTTCTCTGTCCACTGTGGCTTAGAGGAGGACTGGATCCTCTTTTTGTAAAATGGCCCTGATTGTAAAATGAGGGAATGCAAATTTTACAGTTTCACATTGATCAGTTTCTGTTTCAGATCAAACTCATGTCTGGTAGTAGAGTAAATAAATCTTAGTGTTATTTTAACAACACATTCTTTAGCAGTCCTGGAAGACCTTAATGGACAGACTTTTGAAGGTTAGCCTGCTGAATGTTTTCCTTTATTGACTCACACGTGCATACATTAAGGAATGTTTCATGTTACGTATATGTATGGGAAAGTAAACTGAGAGTGTAAACTTGAATGAATATTGACCTAATCCCTATTGTAAAACGTGCTGAATAAATAAACGTTGCTCTACGTCACCCCAACCTCTGCATCTGGAGTTTTCAAAGTTTCTGTCATTTTAACTGTGTAGATTGGTCTGTGAGATTTGTCAGAGCATGTACTGTGGATCATTTAAATAGCTTAGCAACAGAGCGCCACATAACAGTATCTGTTTTACCAAGTGAATCTACTGTGTTTCATTTGTCAAACTGTTCCATGGTGGTCAGAAGTGCCTGCACAGTGCTTTTAGACGTCATCCGTCATAAACTATGAAATATCACATTACAGACACTTGATGGCTGGCACATTGCATTGAAACAATAAATAAGTAGATTAATACCCAGTAGTGGACATGTACAAATATACTCCTACCATAGGTTTTTTTTAACCGACTCAGGGACATTTTGCCATTCCTAAATGCCTTTTTTCTTTTTTCTCCTTTGCATGACAACCATGCAAAAACTGCTGCTGCTCTTATTAAATAAAAAACCTTACTGCTGTATAGTTATATAATTTATGTAATTTATACTATATAAATGAGGTCATTAAATGAATGCAATATAGAACAATTTTCAGGAGTCTCAGACTTTTGAACCCACTCACTGTGCGTGTATCTACATGAAATATACACCAATCAGCTATAACATTAAAACCACTTTCCTAATATCATGTCGGTCCTAGGCAGGCTGCCAAAACAGCTCTGACCCGTCAAGGCATGGACTCCACAAGACCTCTGAAGACATTAACAGTAGATCCTGTAAATCCTGTAAGTAGCGAATGGGGCCTCTGTGGATCAGACTAGTTTGTCCACCATGTCCCACAAATGCACGATGGGATTAAAATCTGTGAAATTTGGAGGCCAATTTCACACCTTGAGATCTTGTTCCTCAGACCAATCATGAACTATTTTGGCAGTATGGAAAGAAGCCAGTGCCATTAGGAAGTACAGTTGTCATGAAGACAAGAGTAGGCCATTTAGAGTAGGCTTTTTAAAATCATTTCTTTCTTTCCTCATTTTGTGAAGTAGTCATTTTTGGTTGCAGTTCCAGTTCAGCAATGTTCTCATGTCACCTAGAAATACAGGCTGTTATATGAATCAGTCTTGGTATTCTGATCCAATAAGCTCAGCTGAAGTTATATTAAATTAGTTATAAGAAATATTAAAGCCTTTTCAGAGCCTGTTAGATGACTAGAGCTTTGCTTTCTTGACTCTGGTTGTATTATAATCATGGAATCACAGGTGTCACTCTTTAGAATAATAATCACCTGAAAGTGTGAAAGAGTGATTGAATTCACTAAGGAACTCCAGGAAGTGTTTTTCAAAAAAAGATTTTATTTGTCAGTTTGTGGAAGGATCCTTATGCTCGTTTGGTTTTGGTTAAGAGGAGAAATCATGATGCAGGATCTTGCCACTGCTCAAGTGTAATCACTTAAAGAGGGACATTTTATACGGTTAATTACGGAGCAAAACATTTCCAGTCCTTGGGGGTGCAAATGCAGTCAGAGAGCAGTAATCTTGTCTTTCATGCGCCCTTCCATAGGTTTCACTCCATACGTTGTGTCTGTTTCTCACACAGGCTGTATTTTAGAATTACAGATCAGGGAAAACGAAAGATGAATTATTAATTGCAGGTCAGGATGGATTTCATGTCCTCAGAGGATTCTAAATGCCTCCTGGATACAAAGGGGAGATGCTGATGCCAGTATATCAATCTCTTTTAGAATTATCCACTCATTTCCTGTCAGTAGCTGCTCTCGTGACCAGTCAGAATGTACAAATTGCTGGTAGCGGAAGGGTTGTCTGTCGGGGTGCTCTGTAGGATGATGTCTCTGCAAAACAGGTTTCACACAATCCACCGCAGTCGATTTAGCCATTAAAATGGATTTTTAAAAAGAGGAAAAAATGAAAGAGGCATATAGAGAAAGGTATATACTTATAAGCACTGCATTACCTGTTTGTGCCTAATACTTGAAACACTCTAGTTTCATCTGTGATTTCTTGTGTTATCTGCAAAACACAAAGGTATGACTTATATATCCATTTTATGATTTATTCACTGTGAAGTTTCTCATTGCAGAGACCTCTGACAATGGCCTTAATGTTTAGGACATGAATCTAAATTCCAATAGATACATTTTAACATACTGAGAAACAGACATATGTTTTACAAAGTTATATATTTCACTGCACTACAATCTTAGGCCATCTGAAAAAATGATAAAGCTGTACAAACAATACTATACATTGTGATTTGATGTGAGTGTGTTCGATTAACCATTTGCCAGCCTCTCTTCAAGGATTTATATTTACAATCCAGGCCTGATATCAGGGGGTCATTTAGTGAGGCAAAACCCCACCATCCAATTATAATGCCTAACTGACTATCATGCCTAACTAAACTGACTATTTTGTACATGTGTCTAAAGTTCAGAGTGGCAAACACTAAGTACAACTAAATGTTGAGCCCAATTTAAAAGACTACATTTGTTTTACTGGTTGATTCTTTCCAGATTCTTCCTAAACGTCTAAATCACTAGGACAGACGGATGTGTATTTTTTAGCCTTGTAGTTTCCAAAGCCCCTCTGAGAATGTGTCAGGTCTAACCAGTTCTTCAATAAACAAACACAGGTGCTGGTGATGGATCTTCACATATACTTGTAATGAGTGAAGTGCATCAAGATGTCAGGAAACAAACCTATTTCTCACAGAAATAACCAAGAAATAACTTTTTAAAACCCGCATTTACTGTCCAATAAACACTCAAGAAAAGAAAATGAAAAAATGGAGATACCTCACTGTTATGCAAGCTGTGTCCTTTAAGTCCATGTTTCCAGAAAGCTAAAACACTGTCCTGTAAGCAAACTGTAAAGAAACAAAAAAAAGAAATAAATGTGTGAGAGACAATACGAGTGCGTCTTGAGTTCAGCTGTCATTATAGCATGTAGTCGCTGAAATTTATTCAGAAACACCCTGATTGAGTATGAAGTTTAAATTCTTACCTAAAGTCTCAATGGGGAAGCCAAAGTCCAGTTCTGAGGCTAACTCCTTGCTAGGGATGCCCTGCAGATTCACAATCTTCACTGTTTCTATAATGACAGAAAATTAACTGAAGACTTTCGTAACACAGAAAGTGGTGCAGCATACTGTATTCGATGCACAGAATTGACCATTTTCCCATAAGATTCCAATACAATTTCCAAATTTGACTCACAATTTCTTATTTTGCCAATTACAGTATTGACATAACATATTTTTTATGTGGGACTGATGTACACTTTTTATGTGGGACTGATGTAACCCTAGTAAAAATCTGAGAATCACTTTCAGGTAATGAAGTAGGTAATACTCATTCAGGTACTCACTTTCTAGTGCAATCAGAACTGTATCTCGGTCCAGCTGGGTTACCTGCACTGCCCTTACAGATTCACTCTCTACACACAAACACACACACACACACACATACATGCACACACACACACACACACACACACATTTTTATTAATTATAAAGTGAATGAAAGAGCAAGGCTTTCTGGTCATGCTGCCTCGAGCCTATTTCACACCTACCTGGTGGGGGATTTGGCGCGCCATTCAATTGGACGATGTCAAACTTCAGCTGTTGCTCTGGCTCATCCCTTCCCATTCTATGTTCCCTGACCCCTACACAGAGCTGAGGAAGCTCGTCCGTCACCAAAACCAGCAGCTCAAAGATAACCAGAGGGTCGGGCAGGCTCACGGCTAGGTGCTACATGAATGAGATTGAACACTGTAAGCTGAAACAGCAGATTCCCTTCAGTGGATCAGTGTTCAGTGAGTTGGTTTGGGTGGTTCTCCACTGTGGTCGGTGGCACATGACCCAAGATTAAAAAATGCACACAGGATTTTAATAATGGTCTTTTAATCTACTCTTTTTTTTTTAAACACACGATCTCTTTAAAACACACGAGTGCTGTTGTTGAATGTATTATGATATGCATAGAACTAACAAATATTCACTACCATTTTTGAGCAAGGACATTCACAACATGCTTCACAACTGATCCTCCTTTTTACTGAACGAGTCCACATGCTTAAAACCATTGCAGTGCATTCACCAATAAAAACTGCTTCTCCTATTAAGTGACAGAAAACACAGCAGAACACAGAAAGCATGAGCTGATCCAACTGTACTGAGTTATGGGGGAAAAGCCAGAGGTACAGAATATCGGATCAGATGAACGAAAGTAAATGGATATGAAATGTAAGCACCGTGTGTCCCCACTGCACGTTTGAGCGGAGCTTATGATCTCACCTTAAGGTGCATAAATTTCTGCAGGGGTTCATACCACAGGAGCAAAACTAGCCCTGAGGGAACAGCTGCACACAGGAACGTGCTGTCAGTGTAAGGGTTGCGGGCTGGTGGGAAAAGATAAAGTGCGACAAAAAGTCCTGTTAGTGAATGGCATTCCATCAGAGAGGGCTGTCAAACAGAGACAACACACCCAACAATGAATCTCCCTTACCAACACTGCACTTTCGACAGCCTTTAGAGTCCGGGATTTTCAGTGATACAGCAAACGTCCTGTTAAACAAAGAATGTTCCAACAAAACCCCCTAAGGCTTGCAGTTTGCGGTCTCTGCCGCATGTGTGTCATACCAGTGATGAACAATCATTTAGGCACTAAGAAACAAACAGAACTGACTCAAAAGATGTTTTAACCAGTTGCGTTCTGTTTGCTGCTTATTAATGGATGAACTGCTCGTGGGTCATATCGATGTTAATATGCAGTAGGACATGAGTGAATACATTGTAGTTTCTTGCAGCATGTTGTGGTATGCATGCAATATTTAGGGCTTTTCTACTCCATATAGGCCCATAGCGGTTAATCATGCCAATAACATCTAGCAGTATATCAAAGACATTAGCTCAATGGACACCACGTTATTCCAGGTAAGTGGCATGCTATTGAGAAACAGAGCCTGTGTGTTGACCTGTGGATGATCCTCTCAGTGAAGCGGGTGGTGCTGAGGGATAGGTGACCTTGTTTCCTCTGTATATGCAGACGCTGCTCAAACAGAGCCGGTAGGTTGTGAGAGTAAAGCTGAGATGACTTTCCTACAAAAAACAATTAAAAAAAAGATGTCTATTATACACTGCATGGCCTACAGTGCTCATAATGACAGGAGAATACTGGAAACTGTAAAAAAAAAAAAAAAACTTACCAGAGACAGACATGAGGACATTGTTCATGACGTACAGCCAGGTACATCTCTGTGGAAGCAACTGAGAAGAGGAGAATGATTCATGGGGTTAGCTGCTATGTCACAGTAAGTAACAAAAATACGTGAATCCAAGAAGACACTGGTATGCAACTGTATGCTTGTATAATATTATATGTAATAATAACACAACAGAGCAGTAAGAACCTTTTCCAAAGTGTCCTCGTGAAGTTCATTCAAGTTGAGTGTGTAGACCCCCTCCTCTGCCCCCAAAATCAGAAACTGATCTACAGCATAATATCAGAAACATACATATATGGTACAGTTCAAAACCATACAATTACGAAACCTCTGAATTATTTATTTAATTTTTTTTGGAGTAATGCCTAAGAAGAACCACCTTTCAGATGGTTCTTTGGAGTGATTGTAAAGAGAACCTTTCAGAGGGTGGTTCTTTTGAGAAGCATTTTGTAAGTGAGATCTGTAAATGTGAAGAACCTTTGTAAAGGATTGAAAACCTCATAATGGTAAGGTTCTATAGCAATGAATGGGCATATAACCCTATCTCCAAGCTAACAACTATTTAGGCACGGAACTCTATTTATCACAGTGAAAGTTCTCACTAGCAGATAACTCACCTCTGGTCTTTGGGAAAACCCATGTCACGGCACAATGGAGTTTAAGTGGGCAACCGTTGAAGACTTTGGAGAAACAGGCCCCCATCTGCACAACAGGGCACATATTGAGTGCAAACATATTTCAATCAGATTGGTCACACCTAATACACCTATCAGATGCAAACCTGTGGTTGTTCAAACACAGACAGCAAAGGCGCTTTTTAAAGATCATGGTTAACATAATGTATTGATCCACCATGAGTTAGTGTTGCACATAAAAACAGGTACATTTCCATTCCTATTTCTTACCCTATCAAGTGTGGTGGAAACAGTAAATGTTAAATATACTTTGCATAAATGTTTGTACACTCATTTCAGGTGAATCTACTTTTTGCCAGTGAAAAAAGCAATAAATTATGTTGGAAGCACATTTGCTCAATAAACACTGTAAGTGCAAATAAAAAAGTCATAAGACTAATCAGGTAGGTCTGTTTTCGGCTAGTCATGAGAGGGCAACATGACAGAAGGCGGTGCGTACTAGTAGACTGACACGGTAATAAAAAAATATAGTTATTTTATCAACCAAAATGGTTATACTACAAAGTATAAGAACAGAAGGCACTGAATGCTATCATTTACTGAGTAGTCATATTAAAATGCTCAATATTAAGGAATTTTTGACCGCACTCACTCCATATTCCTCAAAAGTGTTTTAACATGCATGATATAGAGAGTTGAAATATTTCAGTCATTCTCTTTCTTTTAATTCACCAGATGAAACCTTTCTACTGCCCATTATTTAACCTGAATTTGCTGTGTATTAGTTCCTGGACCAAATAAACTTTCTGGTTCAAAATAATTAAAGAAGTGTACACTGTAATAGAAAACATTTTATGTTTTATGTTAAACAATGTCACCTTAATTTGGCACCAAACTTGTTAGCTAAAAAAACTAACCTAAAAGAATGTAATCAGATTTTGATGTACGTCTGTGTACACTGCAGGTGTTAAACACAGCAGGGCGTAAAATGGAAAGAGAAAGAATGTAAGGCAGCTCATGTGATTAGGCGGGAGGATACTTACATGGACTTGGGGGGTGGGAGGGAGTCCATGAGAATCAGCTCTCTACAGATTAAAGGTTAAAACACATCAGAATGATTTATGTGGAACTTCGGTCAGTCACAGTTGTCAGTGATACTTTTAGTAAAGAAAAAAAAGGCAAAGGTTAAGTTATTCCTAAACCTACATTGCAGCAGCTCATATGTTTTTGCTGGTTGTGATTTTGTCTAATAATCACCATTGTTGACAGGAATATCGAAGCATTATACCAGGATTTCACATCATTTTGCAAGTGAACAAAAGCACTGGGGGCCTTTAGGAAGTAACTGTATGACGTTTCAATAGTCCATCAGTATATAAAAGCTTGGTTGCGTTTTGCCTCTGAAGTTGATCATCTAATATTGAGTAATGGACGATGTAGAAGTATTTGGATGCAATTTTTGTTATTTTGGACTCTGGCACATTCAGTCAGAATTTAATCACTGGCTATGTGCGTGGAAACAAAAACTGTGTAGTATGAATATAATATTTTAATCTTTATATGTATATAAATTGTATATAAAAACAGTTAATGTCAAGTTAATGCAAACTTTTGATTGGTAGTGCATGTTAATTTGCCCAAAGAATTTTGGTCCTAACATGATTTCCTATGCAGGTTTCTCAGTATAGAAGTATAAAAATCCACAAATTAATTGCGATTATACACTCTAACCTCATAGCCATTGTTTTGTTTCACATTAACTGTCCTGGAAAATAGAACCAAACCAAAAAAAACTGTGTTACTGTCCAAACACAGGCCACACTACAAAGGGTCATTTTTTAAAATTACAGTTTGTTAGATTGAATGTCTACAAGCATATAAGAAGTTGAAAAGAAAACAGTGTGTCTGACCGAATCCTCTGCTTTCTTCCTCATGGTGCTCCACTCTGGAGAAAGAGCTGTGTCCCCGCCGGTAGTTCTGGTAAGAGTTTTCTGTTCATCTTGTGTATCGCTCCCCTCAGGAACACACGGGTCACTGCACCACTGCCGCACATCCTGACTGGCTGGGCATCTAATCAGCACTGCAGAATAATTCAATTAACAGCAGCTGAAGGAGAGTTTTCTGAAATTTTAAATGTTAATGTTTTTTGTTTATTTTTGAGCAATTTTTTGGTGCTCCTGGACGTTGGTGGTCCCTGAGCAGTCTTCCACTTCATCCAAATTGTTGATCTGGTTATGGGTATGCCAAAATCAGCCTGATACACTATATGGACAAAAGTATTGGGACACCTGATCATTACACCAACAGGGACTTTAATGGGATGGCATTCAAATACATAGACTTTAATATGGAGTTCTTCCACACTGAACTCATCCAACCATGTCTTTATGGAGCTTGCTTTGTGCACTAGGGCACAGTCATGCTGGAATAGAAAAGGTTCTTCTCCAAACTTTGTCTACAAAGTTGGAAGCATTGCGTTGTCCAAAATGTCTTGATATGCCAAAGTATCAAGCTTGCCCTTCCCTGGCAGTAAGGGGTCTAGCCCAAACCCTGCAAAATAGGTATGGGTGAATACTTTTGTCCATATAGTGTGTGTTGCACAACATCAAGGAAGTGGCAAAAGCAGTTAGTGATTAAGTTCAAGATAAGATAAGACGAACCTTTATTTGTCCCACAAGTGGGAAATTCGCTTAGTACCTATAACAGGTTTCTAAGGAGGAAGTAATAGTTTAGAATTTCTAAAGTCGAGATTTGCTGAAAGATGAGACATGATCTAACTTGAACCTCTCAGATCTTAAGGTGTGCATTCTTACAGCTATCTGCAGATTCACATCTAGAAAATTTCACATATGCAGTTGTGTTCCTTGGATGACAGTGCTTTCAGTGTACTGTTTATTAATAAGGAAATAAGGAATGAGCTACTTTAGAACATCAGAACTGTTTGTTTTTCAGAAAAAAACGAAGACTTATCTTTTTGGATGTGCTTTAATTATTTAACCACATCACTTCTGTTAGCCTCTTTTATGTTTGTAACCTTGTACTGAATTGTTAAGCACTTTTGACAGCCACAGAAGTGCACTATTAAAATAAAATGTATATGCATTATTTTTATTACCTGAGCTGGGCCGCGCTGCAGCATCAGGCCGCAGGGTTGCGTTGGGCCTCAGAGTCAGGTCTCTGTCGTCCTGCGCTGCATTGAAAGTGCTCATGGGAGGAAGTGAGGCAGTGGCTGAGACTGGTGGAGTGTTGAATATTCCGCTTTTCCTTTTTCCCCACTATGTGACATAAAAAAAACCAACAACAAATAAATCAGTACTAACATTGACAAAGTGCATTCTAACAGTTGTTTTACTACAATTCTCAATCCATACCTCATAGGATGACAGCCTTTTTACTGTCAGGCTCCTGAAAGTTGATGGAGTTTATCAGTTTCAGCCAGTGACAAACAGTGAAAGAGAACAATAATTCAATTAATCAGAATTTAGTGCAATACAGTTTTCTACAGCAGTGCGCAAAGCAGCATGTCCACAGGTGCACTAGGTTTTACAGTCACAAGATGGCGTCCTTGACTTAATTTCTACCTCTGCTGCAGCTCCTCTTCCACACATTCCAGGAGACCCCTGTAACACCGTCAACCAGAAATCAAGGCAGTTATAATAAACAACCTGTATTGCAGTTCTGCTTACTTGGAACTCAAATGTAAATTGAATCCTTTCCTGTGTTTTTTGGACGGATTTTGTGATCCTTCAGAGTTTGTTTGTAAATACCCTGGGATCTGATCCATCCAGTTATTTCATTGCATTCAAGGGGAATTCCATACATTTCTCAAAAATTCAGCTTCATTACATGGTCGATAAATAAACACATCAAGTGTGGTCTGATGTGAAGCATGACATTCTAAGGAAACTATTGGAGAACTGTTTACATATGTGGTGATCATCACAACGTTCATTCATGAAATGGTTACAAATATGTTGCCTGATGCTTCAGACACTTTCATAATAGTTTTGAAAAAGCTTTTAGCCTCAAAAATATTTTAAAAATCCATTAAAGGAACAGAGATACATCATGCAGGCTATTTGTAGGCAAAATACCCCCCAACTACTTTTTTTCAGTTTTACCACTATCTTACCACCATCAGTATCTCATATATAATGCAGAAGACACATGTAGATTCACTGGCAGTAGTAAATAAAATGGCTATACTTGCATTGTGGACATTGCTGCCCTTTTTCCTACCACTACCATCGTAAAAAAAAAAAGTCAGTAACTTTCTGTACAATTAACCATTTAACATCACAATGCTCTCAATGAGTTCGTTTCTACATCCATTAATCTGTTACTCAGAATTTTTTCTAAATTTTGTGGAATTCCCCTTTAGCTGGCACTTTACTTTACTTTACATGCAGGACAAAAGTAAATCACAAATCAGTATTTAGAATGTGACATATACATATTTCCCTCAAGTTCAGTGCACACTACTTCTTTATTAAATAAAATGTATTTACACATGATAAAAAAAAAAAAAACGCTCTTACGGAGACTCAGCTTCATCTCCAGAAATGCTCCAGTCGTCACACGAACCCTGGGAGAAATGCACTCCAGTCATCATCATAGTAATCAAACAAATTTAACTGAAGCAAGGACATTACCACACCATCACTAACGAACCACATAATTTCCCTAATCATGTTTGAAGTTACCTTCATTCATTTCAGTGATAAATTAAATGCCGAACTCACCAGGTCTGGATATGGGTCTGTCTCTTTTCTCCGCAGGGGAGCAAATTTCACGTGGTCAACTGGAAAAGAAAAAAGAACAGAGTACATGACAGTTAGTCATGTCACACTTGAGCTGTTCATAGTTTTTCATTTGTATCGCACCCTTTCCATCTGAGACTTCTCCTCTAATAAAGACATTTCTTGGTTCAGCCCATCCCATTTATTTGATATGTAAAGAACATATTATTATATATAATAACAATTATAAGTCACTGTTACTCTATTAAACAAATCAATCATTAAGCCTTATTGATCTGAATGTTCTGAACGTGCATCTAAACTCACACGCTGATCCATTAATTCCCCACTGCAAACATGCACGTGTCCAAACTACTCTGGGGGCAAATTATTTAAAGAGGACAAAGTCAAAGTCTGTGACTTATCTGAATCTGTTTATATGCCTTAAACCATTTCGTAACATCAGTGGTGCTAATGTGTGTGTCACGTCCATCTCTGCTGTAGAGGGCTCCCACTGTGTGTGTTGTTTGT
Organism: Hydrocynus forskahlii; assembly: GCA_037974365.1. Taxonomy (NCBI): domain Eukaryota; kingdom Metazoa; phylum Chordata; class Actinopteri; order Characiformes; family Alestidae; genus Hydrocynus; species Hydrocynus forskahlii. Next base: position 1,926 of record JBBPCX010129492.1, on the reverse strand, counting down.
CCACTTGACTGCGTAAATGTTGTTATCATACTGATAGTACATGTGACAATAGTGCCATAGTGGCTTTGTACCCAACCACACACACACACACACACACACACACACACTCTCTGGCCATCCGTGGGACTGATCAGTGGTTCCATTTCACATGGTTCTCTGCACGTGTGGTGGTGTGTATGCGTCTGTGTGGGGGTGGGTCAGTGGCATCGCACATGCCATAAGTGTGCAGTAAACAGTGCCAGCTCTATGGGTTCTGTTCCTGCTGACATCACCACTGCCCTCCTCAATGGCTGCCTTGTCATGAATGCCTCCTCCTCTGCTCTAGATCCATACATTAAACTGTTTGTGTGTGTGTGTGTGTGTGTGTGTGTGTGTGTGTGTGTGTGTGTGTGTGTGTGTGGTGTGGCCCTCAACCAAACACTGCCAGCGGTTTGACTGATCACATATAAGGAATACAGCAACACCAGTGGGCCTGCCATGATTACTTCGGTAAACTGCAAAATTCACATTTGCTTTCTTGATTAATCAGTAATGACTAGATGTTCATTTGCAGAATGGCACTGCAAATTCAAACCATCCTACATAGTGTTTGTGCACTTTGTAGTTTACAGCTACAGACTGTAGTCCATCTGTTTCTATGCATCATTTCTTACTCTTCTTTACTCTGTTCCTCAATGGTCAGGAACCTCCCCCCGCCTTAACTACCAGTAACAATGAGGTAACATCTGGGTGCTGGATGGACCTGTGGTGCCTAATTCTGGTCTTGGAGTTCCACACAGTTTGATAGTTTCCCTTCCTACACGGGTGTTTTTGAGCAGGGAAATCACAAACCAAGGGATACTGGTCCTCCAGGACTGGAATTGGGCAACAATGGCATAAAGTGCATTAGACACAGCAGTGCTGCAGGGATGAAAACAGTCAACCAACCAAAACAATCCAGTGTCCTGTGGCAAAAACTGAACCCTGATGAAGGAGGATAACCAACACAAAGTATGCAGCCTCAGATCAATTACTATACATCTACAAGGTGGACCAACAATGTAACTAGATGCATTTCCACAAGAAAATGCAAAGTTTGTGTTAAAAACAAATCTACTCGCAGCATGGATTTAAATGGTCACTTCTGATTCCCTTCATTAAGTGCCTGGCGTTTTACTGCTGAACCATTAAAGGGGTGTTAACGCGACGTCTCTGATCAAGTTATTCCACAATCACTCTAAGAAATAGGACAGTAAATGGACACATAGTGTCAAATCCCCAGCAGCACTGCCGTGTGTGCTCCACTCTGAGCAGCACACATACACACTTGACCACACTTCTTCTAGTGCCACAACAGTTGCTCTTAAAGAATACATTTTGGGTGAAACATGGATAGGTCTATTGTTCCATGTTTCCAGGGGCCTTATGGTCTCTACATATATGTAGCCATTTAAAAGGATGAAGAGAAAGGATCAAGGATGGGCAAAAATAAAATGTGTAAAAATGTAGAAGATACACTGTAACGAATATGAATGTCACAGAGAAGAGACAGATGTTAAAGAACACTCTGGTATTTCTCTGATGGTAGAGAACTTGTACAGACAAGCAGGAATTGTACTTTATTCATGAGAGAGTTGTTATCGTGAGTAATGCACAATCCACAATAGAAAAAAAGAAGGACTGAGAAAACGGAGTGTAAGACACTCCGTATTTTCTTGCATGTGTGTAACTACAATTTAAATTGCAAATGGACCGTAGTGGCATTCTTCACACTCACATTGTTCCTCAGACAGACTTCTCTCCACTGGTAAACACTTTCCTTTAGACCGAATCTTATCTGGAGTGGCATCAGTAGCCTGTGAAGGCACAACCACACACACACACACACACACACACACACACACACACACACACACACACACACACACACACACACACCCACACACA
>JBBPCX010129445.1:0-18998 GCA_037974365.1 Hydrocynus forskahlii | reverse complement strand
TATATATTGTGTGTGTATGCATATATCATGTATATAAAATCATTTGGTACCATGATATATTTTGAAAAGATCATATGTTTCTGATACCTGTTTGTACTTTGCAGTCCTGAAATGATGTCGTCTCTTGTAATGTCGTCATATATCATTTAAAAGACAGAAATTTTGTTTTCCCTCTTATCATCCATCAAAATATAATGACTTACTGTGCGCCAGTGGGCAGAGGAATATAATATTAACCAGTCATTGTGTTTCACCTCACCCCACCTACCATTGAGGGAAAGTCTCCACTATCTTAGAGACCCTCCCCAATACCGTTAATGGAGGACAAGTGGTCTTTATCATCTCTCAATATAGCTGAAAAGATTTGACATTTTTCAAACCCAACACACAACAGTAGCCCATTACACTCCGCTACATAAAGTGCAAATAAACAGCGGAATATGCAATAGAAAGCACGGTGCAGTATAATGTCCCATTAATTTTTTTTCTTTGTTTGTTCATGTACGACCTACGTTATCAGTTCTCTTTGTTTTTCTTGGTCAGAAAAATATTCAGCACTTTTCTGATTTTAACTAGTGCTTGCAATTGGAATTTAAACCTCTTTTGACTTTTCATGGCTGTTTTTTACTGTCACCACCTGTCAAATAAATGTCTGATTTACAGCACAGGGTTTTACAGCATTTTAAAGACCTTTATTCTAAATGGTTTTGACAGCCAGGTGCATTTATTATAAGAGACTGCACCCTGGGAGCACAAATTTGATTATGACATCTGTCACATTCAGAAGTCCTTATTCAAGTGAGATTAAGCTCTTTCCTATTGTTACACTTGGTCTAATTGGCCTTTTTTATTTTAACCCTTCTCTCTCTGTCTCTCTCTGTCTCTGCCTCTCTTTCTCTGTCTCTCTCTCTCTGTCTCGGCCTCTCTTTCTCTGTCCCCCCCCCCCGTCTCTCTCTGTCTCTCTCTGTCTCTGTCTCTACGTCTCTCTCTCCCTGTCTCTGTCTCTCTGCCTCTCTTTCTCTGTTCCCCTATCTCTCTATCTCTGTCTCTGTCTCTGTCTCTCTCTCTGTCTCTCTGTCTCTCTGCCTCTCTCTCTGTCTCTCTGTCTCTCTGCCTCTCTCTCTCTCTCTCTCTCTGTCTCTCTCTCTCTCTGTCTCTCTGCCTCTCTCTCTCTCTCTCTCTCTTTCTCTCTGCCTCTCTCTCTCTCTCTCTCTCTGTCTCTCTGCCTCTCTCTCTCTCTCTCTCTCTCTGTCTTTCTCTTCAGTAGTAACAGCATTGGATTTTAATGTGTTTTTTTGCAGACACCCCAAACCACACGGGGTCACTGGTATCACAATATTACCAATGGGTTGCAAGTAGAATTGATTTTTATTTTGTTTAAGCATATATCATTAAGATATAAACAAAGTGTTGTTGGATGCAAAGTGCTCTAGAGAAGCCACTGAATGAGAATTGTTCATAGTGCTGGTGGTAGGGACCAGACATCTGAGAGGTTGAATGTCTCTAAAATCATGTGAATGTATGACATTTATTTGGATGTGCAACTATTGAACCATCAGTATTAGAAACTCAGAAGTCCCGTGTAGAGTCACTGGTCATTATGGAAAGCAAATGAAAGAGTTCCTGCTCTAACATGTCTTTTTAATGAGCTGATAGGTTGGATCAAAGGTGTTGGGGGCAATATTTGTGTCAGTCATTTTCTCAATAAAGAACCATTTCTCATCAAACCACTCTGAATTAATTTGGCCACACCTCAGGCATTCGACATTTTGAAAGGCTTTTAAAATCTACATCAGAAGCAGCGGTATTTGTGCTCTGTGTTTGACAGGACAAAAATATACTGTTATCCAATTAAAATCCACTTTTTGATACTCATGACAACAGATTCAAGAAGTCATGTGCTTTAGTTTCCGACCACTCACCCGTTTGACATCCTTCCCAAATGTCTCGCTGTAAGTGGTTCCCAGGATCTCAAACTGCGCATGGGAGTTGGCTCCATTGCTCCGGAAATCCATAAGACCTGTCAGGCCTGAGATCCTTCCCTGCAGGAGCAAAAAAAAAATAAAAATCCTGAAAACCTGAGCCACAGAGAGCTTAAATCAGCTACAGCCTCCCAATAAGTCACCAAAAAGATAAAAAGGCTGATAATGCATTTACTAAATTTGCTTGATGTGTGTGAACTGGCTCGTACACATTCTAAACAAAAGGAACATACACCAAATTACTTTCACTACTCTGAAAGTTTGGTGAGTTCGTTTGTTTTGTTTAACACAATGCAAGGTGGTGGAGAGCTGGTAGACTAGTGTTTAGGGAGTTACCCCTATCATCAGAAGGCCGTGGGTTTGAATCATAGGACTGCTAGTGGCACCACTGAGGTACCCTTGAGTTTAAAAAGATGTAGTGGCTTTAAGTTACTTGCATATGCTAGCTTTTGTCCTTGCAGTGTTAAAGTATCATGTGACTGGGGGAGCTTTATCAAGAGGGTGGAATGGGAAATGAACTGGGATGAATATTGGAAAAACTGCAATATGACAGAAAATTAACTTGATTTTGATTGATGTCTGCCAGAGATGGGGACTGGAGTCTGAGACTCGGACTGGAGTCACACTTAAGTCGCACAAACAATGCCTTGAGACTTGACTTGGACTTGGTAAAAATGACTTGTGAACATCTCTGATGTCTGCAAATTACTTCGCTAATGTTGACACTAATGATGTAGTTCATTCACCAAGGACAACAAGCCGGGTAGATGGTCAGAATGGGAGAATGTGTAATAAATATTAGCAGATTAGACCAACAGTAAACCCCCAGTAATTCATGGTTCAGGATTTTTTTCTTAGAACCTAACTAATAATTGTTTGCGGAAACCTCAGGTATAAAATATAACTGTATACATTTTTTCGTACTGTCGAGAGAACATCAAGAAAGCGCGTCTTGGGAAGTACCCCTGTACACAGAGGCGGAAGGTTTGAAAGTAGCCAATCTGAGAGCGTTATTCATTTTTATTACTGTAAATTAAACTAAATTATTATTGCAATTACCCTGCTTATGCCAAAGAAAACGACAGCGCATACCAAAGAAAATGCACTTGCATGAATTACAGGACTGTCTATACAGGGGCAACATCAGTATTTTACATTCTGCAGGAGACAGCAGTTCAGTGTAAACTATACAGTACGAATACGGGTTTACCTTTACATTTTCTTAAGGGTAATTAAGCTGTGTTTAATATGAAATTAAAGTGTTTTGGGAGCATATTTGGGCGCATCTTTAGGGTTTAAACAATAAAAATGGGCATTTTTAGGCATTTTTTTTACCACATCACACATGCGTTTTTTCACAATTCGTGGGTGCTTTGAACATAAGCCCCACGTCGGGGATTTACTGTATTCTGGCGTTAGACTCAGCCATTTTCTCTAGAGCACTTCTTTCTTAAACCACTCTGTCTTAATAATTAAAATATGCACTATATTTTTAAATCAGTGGAACTGCCATCTTAATTTTGTAAAACTGGTGGAATTGTCCTCCGACCTTCTGAATGGTGTCCAGCATGGACCAGCCTCCGTTCCATGGCTTAGTTGACTTCCTCATGCAGTTCAGGCTGGCCATGCTGTGCCATTTCCTGTCCTCCAGTTTACGGTAGAAGGCGTTCGCCAGCATCAGCACGCTGTCGTACAGGTACAGGCTTGAAACCTGAGAAAAAGAAGTGGAAGAGTTAAAGCACCTTAATCCGAAGAGTAAACGTGGATATAGATGGCTGGAAACTGGGTGGAACAGTGACTTTGGTTGCTTTTATTTTGAGATGATACTACATTTCTATAACAGAAGCCATCAAAGCTCAGATCATGTTTAGATCACTGACAACACCACAATATGGCAGTGGGAGACACTCATATAAACACACAGGCTCAATTCACAGGGCTCAAAGCCTCTTTTCAGCACATACACAATGTCTGTTTCAAGTACATACAGTTTCAAGTACATACAGGATGCATTCAACTTGCTTTGTGTGGGGCAACTGGGCCTAAGTGCATGGTTTGTGAGAAAAGTCTTTGAAACAATGTTAAATTAAAGGGAGGGTCTTGCAAAACTTGTGAGGAATTGCACTGGCAATGTACTGAGATTATTATTTTTGCTGTTTTGGAGTATTTCTACTGGTCTGTTTGCCATGAAATGTTCACACAATCTTAACAGAAGCTTCCAATGGTGCAGAACATGCAAAGATGAAATGGATAAAAAGGAACATTTTTTGGTACACAGAAAATATTCTACATGATTTGTCAAAGTTTGAACAAGTTGCAGTGGCCAGTTTTGCATCTTTTCAGACCAGAAATTTATGAGAGAAAGTATTTAAGAATGGCAGCAGACCTGGAAGACAGACATAGGTGCAATCCTAGAACACGCCCTGAAAGAATATTCATGACTGGAATAACATTATTTCATTATTTAAGAAGAACAGTGTTTTTTTTTTTTCAAAAAGAGAACCACATTGACATTGAGGTGTGAATGCTTATAACAAACAAAACAAATCTGCCAATGGGGTAAGCAAAATAAAGCTGAAGTTTGAAACGTGCAAAAAATATGTAGATATTTAGTGTACAAAATTGTAGCAACTACAATTATCTCACGGCATTTTTTTTTTCCTCTGATCTAGATATTTTTGTTTATGTGCAGCAGAGAAATGCCTAACTAGGAGCAAGACAGGGCAATAACTAGGAGCAAGACAGGGCAATAACTAGGAGCAAGACAGGGCAAGGCTGCAGCGAAATAGATTTTTTAAATTAAACAAAAATATCTGGATGTCTACTGTACAAAATTATAGTGACTAAAATGATCTCAGGGTATTTTTTCTTCACCGATCTAGATGCTTTTGCTTATTTTAAGAAATACGTAACATTTCATCACTGACTTGCCCTACTTTTTCCTAGTCTTGATTGTTTAGGACTCCCATGTGTTCTTTGTCCACGTGCCTTTTGTTTTCATTGTGTTCCCCTGCCCAGCTTTAGTCCTGCCTCCTCCTCAGGGTTCACCCACATATAATCTGTAACCCCCTGGATCCCCAGGTGGTTATCATGTTTCTGTCTAAGTACCCCTGTGTTGCTGTCGGTTTGTCATTTCTCTCTGAGTGCTACTGTGTGTCTTTGAATACATCGTTGTTTAAGTTAGTTTGAATGTTAATTATACTTTGCTGTTTTTTTCTTTGTGTTTATTTGTTTAATAAAACTACTCAGCTCACACACCTGAGATGTAGCTAACAAATGTCTTTGTTTTTGTTTATTTTTCTATGAATTAGAATTAGACTCCCATTTAAATTTTTGGAGAGGAAGAACAAAACCTAGAGAAAACATGTCAAAACCAAGATGTAAATTCTTATTTGAAGCAAAACAAAAAGAACATCTGTCAATAAGTTAACCAAATTTACTTGGTAAGAGTTCTTGAAATGAAAAAAAAAAAAAAGGTTTTAATAATTTTTGTTTTATTGCATATTGCCTTTTTTTCCCGAGTATTTACTAAATATTGAAACGTTTGTGCTTATTTTTTGCTTATTACAGGAAATCTGATCGAGTTTGTACTAATTTGTTTGTACTAATGATTTTTACCAAGTTTAGGCCTGTCTTCAATTTTTGCTTCTGTATTTTCTGTTGAAATAAGAGATCTGATAAGTCAGCTTTGTCTTTCTGTTTGGCAAAAAGGGCGAGAGAAAGCGAAGGAGATGGTGAAGGAGAAACAGGCATTGTAAGTGTGTGTGTGCATGTGAGAAAGAGAGAGAGAGAGAGAGAGAGAGAGAGAGAGAGAAAGAGAGCTGTAGGGGCTTTCATATGGTTCAGCTCTTGCAAAGAGTGGCCGTCACACTGAGAGACACCTGGACAGAGAAAACAAATTCAAAGTGACACAACTGCTGTTATCGCCACAGAGACAAAAGCTGAAGCCTGCCTAACCACGGCGGATACATCACCCTGACACACACACAGGCATGCACATTCACAAACAAATCGCATACACGCAAATGTGCTAGCGCAGCAGTGTGCCTGAAGTTAATTGGGAGCGACAGACAATGAATGTGTGAGTGTGTGGGTGGGTGTGCTTTAACATGTTCAAGTAAATGAAGTTATCGCACACTGGTTAATGCAAGGCCTTATGAACTCTCAGAGACTAGAGAAAATAAATTGAAAATGAAATATAATAGTGCATAGTAAGCAAAAATATCTGCCAGCCGGGTAAGCAAAATTTATTTAGTAAGATTTCTTGAAAATGAGCAAAAGATATTGTTTGTACACCCGCCCCCCAACTCCCAAAACAACTAAAGAACTGAATTTTATTCACATATACGGCATTTAGCGGACGCTTTTATCCAAAGCAACTTCCATTTCCTAACTACAGGGGACAGTCTCCCTGGAGCAACTTGGGGTTAAGGTCTTGCTCAGGAACCCAGTGGTGCTGTGCTGAAGGTAGGAATCGAACCCATGACCTCTTGGTGCAGAGGCAAGTATCCTTGTAATCTGTTTTTTTTCCCTGGTCTTGTTTTATGGCCTAATTTTTCCTTATTTGTCTTATCTTATCTTATCTTATCTTATTTGAAGTAATCTGACTAAGCTTATTTTGCATAACCCTTTGGAAGATTTTTGTATCTTTGTTTACAGCATTTGCATCTCATTATATCAACCACCAAGATAATTAAGTAATCTAATTTCATACATGAATTATTATTGATCTTTGCAGTGCCCATTTAAATAATTACTCAGGAAGGTTTTTGTGACAGCACTGGATTTCCTGCCTGAAAGTGGGTGATGTTATCTACTGTGTTATGCTGAGCAGTTGGCCTCCCATGTTCGAAGAGAGTGGAGTAAGCTGCCTTTTGGGGGGATTCATTTGTCTTTTTCTATGAATGAAGCCTGAACACAGATTTAGTTAGCTGTACGTTAGCATAATTACAGGCCGATTTTCTGGTCCACGCGGTCTACATGAACCGCAATCATGTGTTAAGGCAAGCAAGTTTGACATTTTCTCTTAAAAGTGTAAAAATCGAATTTTCACATTGACACTGTAAATAACTGACTGACTGATCTCAGAAAGAGGAAAGAAAGGAGGAGACTAAGAAAGATTCAGTGAAAGAAAGAAATATCTGCATTTCACTCCTCTTTAGCAACAGAGTGAATAAAAGCACAGCATCATCCAGGTCATCAAAGACTTCCGCCACTTTCATGCAAAATTGAAACCATTCAGTATATTCGGCACTCAGTTCCTGTTTAGATCTCTGGCGACAATGCAAAGTGACAGGGAGGAAAACAGCTTAAATAAGGCAATTACATGCAATTATGCTGAAATTATAGTGAAAATGAAGACAGCAGCAGAGTCCAACAGTGACAGCTGTGGTTACATTAGGGCTGTTGGTTAACAATATATTGTTATTCATTATCTAGATCTTGGCCTTCTGAATAAAGATACCACAGAAGAGCCTTAATAATCAATAATTGATTGACTGTATGCTCTGAGCAGTTTGATCAAAGAAGGGCCTTTTTTTTCAAATCCTTCAAAATGTGATTTCCTGAAGTCTACTTCGAGTTACTGAATCATTCAATAACACTGACAGAATATTTTTGCATGATGGAAATGTGTAAGACTGATAAATTTGGAAAATGGATTTCTTCAGAAGTGAGAACATTTATAGGTGTTTTTATTGTGTTTAAGCGCAATTAAAATGTTTTATTGTGGCTGTTGTACATTTTTTGTACACCTCAAAGCTGTGCTGTCCATTTGATATGGGAATGTCCATTTAATACGTCCATAGTTGTGAAGGGTTTGTACATGAGGTGATTTTAATCCCTCTCATCACACCCCGGCCATTGCTCGCTAGCAGCTCAATATAGACATCACAACAATTCACACACAGAGCCAACAGTCTCCTGGTTACTTATGTTACACATAAATATTCATATGCAAATATCAATATATAAATATTAAAGAGTCTCTTAACATTCCACTGAATCAAAATGAAAAAAATGACTTATTCCAACAATAACAAGATAAAGTCATTGTGGGGGTAAAAAGTTATAATATCGGTAATAATATGTAATAAAAAAAGTATGTAATAACGGTATATATAACGGTAATGTGGTATTTTATTTAGAAAGAGAAGTCCTCGAGATTCAAGCAGAGATAAAACAACTTGTCTTGGATCCTACCATTCCACTTCACACTAAATCAATCTCATCCACCTCGCATCACACAGCAGAGCACTCTGTTACTTACAAAAGCATGGCTCCATCAAATCTCATCTTTGCCTGGGTCAAAGGCAAAGCAGACTTCTTTTTTTAGCCTGAATGACAATGAAATTATATCACAAACAGCATTGAAATGCTAACCTTAATTAGGCCTAGTGCAGTGTGTATAGAAGCTGATTAAGGAGCTCCAGCATCCCATTCACAAGTCAACAAGTAGCCTTGCTGGATGTGTAACCCTGCTGCTGACCCGTTGATGATCATCGGGGCGGTTCATTTATTTTCCCCTACAGCAGCAGCGCTAAATAAGAACATGGGCATTTCTTTATCCTCGTGTGGCTTGAGTTCATTTAAAAATGTATACACTGGCATACATAAGACATATCAGGCCAAGTCGTCTGGTTGACTGACCAGAATCAGGCTAATGATGAAGGGGGCTTGAACTCTCATTGTCAGAAGTGCTGTTGTAGAACTGTCAGTGACAGAGATGTAAATGCTGGTGTTATGTCAATGTGCCCTTAGAAGACTACAGTTATTCATGTTACATTAGATTAATATCTTATGTTTACATTTTGTAAAATTAGTTTAATATCCTATGTTATATATGTATTGGCTACTTTACAGCTGTGTTAAAAAAATGCCTAAAATGCCTACTTTTATAGTGTAAACCCAAAATATGCTCCCAATACACTTTAATTGGATTTTTAACTCTTTAAGCTTAATACATTACCCCTAAAAAATGTAAAGGTAAACCCGTATCCGTACAGTAGTGTATACTGTAACACTTATGTTAATATTTATGTTACAACATTTGTAAATTCCAGTTTTCTTAATAATTTAGTATTAAAATGCATGAAAAATTATATATTGCCACAAAAAAAAAAAAAAAAAATCTGGAGGACATTTGCAATTTCCATTCTAAGAAAAACTCTGAAGCCGCAAACTCTTAACAGTGTCTTCGCAGGGTTTTACTGTATATAAAACATAAGATACATGAAAAATAAAGAATAAATTTATATATATAAATATAAATATTTATATTAAAAAAAATATATATATATAAAATATATATATAAATATATACACATTATTTCACATTGTGTAGAGATCAAATGGTCTTCTCAGATTATTCAAAACAAAAAAGTTGTATACCATACTGTGCAAATGTGGCTGTGTAAATTGTGTCTTTTTGCCACCAAAAACATGTTAACATAGAATAACAAAGAAAAAACAAGAAAAAGTGTCAAGATTTTTTCTTGTTTGTAAACAGTATTTTAAGTATTTGATGGTCACTACAAGTAATACTGGGCTTCCATTAGAGGTCCAGAAAGAATTAAGCGAATACCCTGACATGCACAAAATCACGGTTTACTCAATTCATTTCATTAGTGTATATTATAATAGTAGAATAATGAACCAAATATATACTGCCTGGCTAAACAGCTTTAAAATATTATTTTTTCACAAGTTTTTTTTTCTTCTTGTGTAAATTTACATGGAGTGACTTCACATTTCACACTCTCAGCTTTACTGTAACCACATCACTGCTTAAGGAGAGGCTGTCCTCATTCCTGATTCAGTCAAAAAGCAAGGAGGCCTCCTCTGCTCTTTAGTGAGGCTGCTTTACCATTAACTTGACTTTGTATTAAATTGATATTTAGATTGTATTAAATTGAAACTTTAGTCAACTACTGATGCACTGGAGTTCACAGAAAATGCACATACCAGCTGTTCTGAAAGCCTAAGGTTTAATTACAAATTATTAAAAAAAAAAAAAAAGGAAACAAGCCAACACAGGGCCACACACACACTCACCCACGCAAAGAGCTAAGATCATTTTGTTTTGGCCTATTTACAGTTCCATATTACATTTCATAACTATATACTGTATATCCAGTATGAGTATATACACTATAAGACTATAGTATAATCAGTGCAAAAGAACAGTTTGAACAGTAAATTAGCTTTCAACTGTGTGCAGTGTAGAGTAGCCTTATTTTGACATTACGCTGAAACATTACTTAATTGCATACTTGAATAGTTACACGAAAATATGTATACAATACATGATGGCCACCCTAGGCTTTTGATTGCATAACTAAATGTTAAGGGCGAGGGAGGTTGAGAAGCTTCTAGTGGTTAGGGCTTTGCTTCTGCAATCAGAAGGTTGTGGGTTTGAATCCCAACTGCTAGTGTCATCACTGATGTACCCTTGAGCAACGTACAGCCCCACGCGCTGCTTCCCGGGCGCCCCTCGTTGTGGGCAGCTCCCTGCTTCACTTGGTGAATGGGTTAAATGCAGCGAAAGAATTTCACTTTGTTCACACTGTGTGCTGCGTGTAAGGGGCCACTTTACTTCTAAAATGTAACAAATACCTGAGTAGGTTCTTTAGTATTGTGCTTTGCAGGCTCTGTGTTCCCTATTTGTAATTTTGGAAACAACCATGTGTTCTCTAGGCACGGTGTACATTCACTGAAATTTTCTACAAAACTTTGTGTTCCCATGCCCTCATGTTTCTGCACCTTGTTGCCTCAATCATATTATCCAGCATGAAAACAGAACTTACATTTATCCTTTTTGTATATTTAGAAAGGTAAGATCTAATATTACTGAGTAATATCTTAATATTTTTCGGCCATCTGCTTTCAAGTGTGTTCCCTTTATTAAAATACACTCTGGTTGTAATTGTCCATGAACAGGAACGAGAAGTCGTTCATTGATAGGCAGGATGAAAATGTTTCTACTCATGATTTCATTTGAATGGTTTTACAGCATTGCAGATTATCACCGAGGCTGGCAGCCATTACAAAGACTCTCTGAGCACATCTTCAAGGAGAACATCTAACCTTTAGGGGAAGTGCTTTTAAAACTCCCTTGTCACCGTGTCCTCTTCACTGGAGTGGAGAAGAACTGACTCAACATAACTGTAGACTTCAAGAGCATCCTTGTAGTCCATTACCATCAGTGTAACCATGTTTAAACTGCGCTTTATGCAGTAAATTACTCCATCTGTGTCCTGCCAATGTGTTTGTAACACCATGCTTTAACCAGAAAAGGTGATTATTCTAAGTGTGTTATGCTCAAAAACACAACAAAACCAAACTAGCTAATTAGCTCACTGAGGCTAGCCTAGCCAGGGTCAAGGGAGATAAGATAAGATAAACCTTTGGTAGTCCCACAGATGGGAAATTTGCAAAAAAAAAGCTCAGAAATGAGCAGAGCTGCTGTAACAGCCTGCCACTCATTGGGGGCGCTGGAAGTAAAAAATCAGTTACTCACTGACAAAAATCAATTCAACTGTATTTATTTTTTAAAAATGCTGTTTCATGCTTCTTATAAGACATTAATGTTTTGAAAGAAATCAGAAATGTTCATAATTGAAGTTATACTGACTTTTTGTTCAATATCCAATGAATGTTGGATCCTTTCCCTCTAAATTGTAGAGAGGTTTGTAAACATTTTTGCAATGGTTTGGCAAAAAACCCCACAAAAAACAACAAAACAAAAAACAAAACAAAAAAAATACAATCCCAGATGTTGTTGATCAAAAATTGATCTTTTGGTCTAGACTTTACATGCACAAAACCTCTCCAGAATCGATCAAACCACATACAGATCTTCATTAGGGCGGTGCAGACTTGTGGCTCTGTTTTAGGATACAGTATGACTCACGGTAAGCTGTAAAAATGAGCACTGATATTTCCCGCTAGGGACAAGCAGTTCACAAAACACCTGGAGAGGACTGATCTTGGCTCGCATTCCTCCATATTTATGATGCCGATTGCCGCCTAAACCGATTGCCACCATTAGCACTTTTATTCCAGAGGTGGTATTTGAAAACGGCCCCTGATGACTGAAAAGGCTGCCTGCAGTGTTTGGCTATGTGGCGAAATTTTATTCAGTTTTTAAGTTCACGTTCATAGTATGTCACAAACCATACATAGACAAGTCTGTGTCAATTTAATGAAGAGCTTAGATGTGGTTTGAGTGGAATGAGATGGGTGACCATCAAATTCTTTATTGAGCTTTGCTGTTCCAGCTCTAGACCACAGAAGCAAAATGTGGATTTTTTGTACATCTAGGGTTTGTGATTTTATTTTTGTCAGACTATTCCTTTATCCAGGCCCTTGGGAACATAGATTTGCTCCTTTATTATTGCTTCAGTGGCGTGTTTAGAGCTATAATGCACACATCGTATGCTGCAGATAACGTAGGTTAATTGTCCACCCACATAACTAGGGGACAAAAAGCTGGCTTCTATTTCGATTTTCTCTCCCCGTCTTTCAACTGTCGCCTAATGAACCTGCTCGTCAGCTCTGTGCCAGCGGCTCAAAATCATGATCTATATACACTCATGGCAGCGTCTGAAATCAACTGTTTTTGGCAGCTGAAGTCAATTTTGAAAGCAGGCCTGAAAAAATGCACATCACTCAAAACATAGAATTAGTGTTTAGTGAAAAGAGTCTTAATGCATTACAGAACCAGACTTTATGTAGTCATATACTCGTGCATAGGTCTTTGTGCAAATAGCAGTCTATTTCTGCAGCGTTTATATATATATATATATATATATATATATATATACACTACAGTCAAAAGTTTGAACATACCTTCTCAGTCAATGTTTTTTCTTTTTTAAATTATTTTCTACATTGTAGATTAATATTAAAACAAACACAGTGATTAAGGATCACATGGAATTATGCAGTAAACAAAAAATAGTTAAACAAACCATATTATGTAATATGTTTTGTAATAAGGTAATGATGGACTGTTGTTTCTTTTTACTCAGTGGTTCTTGCCATAATGTGGAGTAGAACCGTAATGGAATAGGATCACTAACTGTGTACCAACCCGACCATCACAACTGATGATCCCAAACACATTAAGAAGGCAAGAAATTCCACTAATGTACTCTTGATGAAGAACAGCTGTTAATTAAATACCATTCCAGGTCGATCGCTCATGAATCTGATTGAAAAAAAAGCGTGTGCAAAGCTGTCATCAGAGCAATAGGTGATGTTTTCAATATAATCTACAATGTTGAAAATAATAAGAACAAAGGAAATTGTTGAATGAGAAGGTGTGTCTTTTGACTGGTAGTGTAAATACACATACATGGCAACAAATATACTGTACTGGTTTAATTTTATGAAAACAGTGGGGAAAGGATCTAGTAGTTGAGACAGGAGGTGGTTTCAAAAACAAGTTTAAGCTCTGTTTTAGGGCATGCAAGACACCGCTGTCCAGATACCATGCTACACTTACACCTGTCCTGAACTGTGAGTTATGTTCCCTAGGGATGCCTGGTCCTTTGACTGCAGAGGCCTGTTCAATTTGTGGGTAGGTGACTTTACTATTCTCTAAATTTATGGGAGAAGACTTTCCCCTTCCACCAGTTCCATTGTTTCTTTATGATGACTTGCGTGAGAAAGAATGTAAGATTTTAATTGCTGAATTTGCAGCAAAAACATCCAGATGATGCAGTAAATAATTCAGTAGTTTTCCTGCCATAAACTACATATAAAGAAGAGGTTTACTGTAGTTTTGTGATTATGCACATGGCTAGGGCTTTAGTGGTATGAGCAATAAAAAGAACTGCCTGTAGCAGCAGAGAAATACAATACATATTTTATTGTGCACACACACACACACACGCACACGCACACGCACACACACACAAACACATACACATATATATATATATAGACATACAGGACCTGCGAGCACAAATAATATTTCAAAACTGATGAAGAGTGAGTGTTTTTTAAATGAGTAGTGAGTGGGTTTTTTCTTCACAAAAATATTACTAAATATTCTAAGTAAAACTAAGAATCAGTACAAATAACATTATACAGTAAATAGTGATGTTATGCACAGTATATCACAAAGTTCTTTCACTGTTATCTCGTGTGTGTGTGTGTGTGTGTGTGTGTGTGTGTGTGTGTGTGTGTGTGATATGCCCAAGAGTTGACAGCATGTACCAGGAAATGCTTAGTATGATTGCGTGATTGCTAGTAAACCAGTCTTTGGAGACCCAAGAATTGGTTTTATGGCCAAAAATACGTTTGCATATTCGAACGCTTCTGATTCGGAGGCCAGTGCTTTGTTTAATTAAAAATAATGTGTCTCCTGTGTGTAATAATGTGTCTCCTCTCTCTCTGCCTGTTTATTACAAAGGGGACTCGAATACAAAAATTGTTTCTTTTCATAATCAGTACTCAGCTCCTGATCATCGGATAAAACTACTGAATTTTCCCCTTACTTCTTCAAATTTGCCCCTTATATACTAGAACCTCCTGAATTGGCTAGTTAATTCAAATTAAGGGGTTTGGTGTATTTTCAGGGGTCAATTAAGGTAGGGTTGAGCACATTTTAAGTACATTCAGTTCCGTAGTGATAACCCCTGGGTGTGTTGCTACTGACCTCCAGGGACTGCAGGTAGCCCTCCTGGGGGTCACAGAGCAGCGAGGAGATGCGGTGGTTATTTCTCATGCAGCGGATGTTTGTGTCCCTCCAGAGAGGAAAAATCTGCCTGATCACGGTCATACGGCCAAGAGCACTGTGAACCAGCTCCATTATCTCTGTATCGCTCACCTCCTAAGCTCACACATACACACACACACAGGAGAAAACAAGGAGAAAGTGTAAATTGAGGACACAGAACAAACATAGAAAAAGAATTATGACCCTCTTAAAAATGTGCCACAAATATTATTTCGTGGAACATATTAATACTAAAAAACATGTAATAGTTATTTTGTGAACATTTACAATACATGGATGTTCCTTAAACTTTAAACTAAAAGGTTCTCCACACTTACACTTTCACATAAACCAACAGGAACCCAAAAATGTTTTTCTATTGCATCACAAGAAGAAGGGTACCTCTCTGGAGAAGGGTTTTGCTATAATCATCCTTTTTTTAGTATTATTAACCCTCTGAGGTTGGCGCTCCCTCCAGGGGGATTTTTTGGATTTTCCAAAACAATCATATAAGTAACACCACTAGAAACCTTGAACCCTCTAGTTTTCAAATATGTATGTTTTAAAAACTGTATATAGCTGGTGCTTCGTAAACAGAATAAAAAGGAAGCATGTGATTTTCTGTCCCACAGCCATACTCTCAGCTATTCAGATGTAAAATACCAATCTGAATACCTGAATAGCGGTGGCGTGATTGGCTCATTGTGCAGCAGGGGGCGGTGAGGACACGCCCATTTCACCTCTATGAACAAATGCACATGCTCGTTTTACACACTGGAAAACTTTTTTGGAAGGATGTCGGGCGAACGGAAGATGTCGCCTGCAGAATGGACAGACAATTCCGACGAGTAAGTAGTCTAATATCTGGTTCACTAGCTGTTGTTGGTGCTTTTTCGGTTAGCTCAGGGGTAAGTTGGAACATAACTACAAGTTCCCAAGCACACGGTTTTCCCGTCTCTCTCTGTATCTCTCTCTCTCTCTCTGTATCTCTCTCTGTATCTCTCTGTATCTCTCTCTGTATCTCTCTGTATCTCTCTCTGTATCTCTGTATCTCTCTCTGTATCTCTCTCTCTCTCTGTATCTCTCTCTTTCTCTCGCTGTATCTTTCTCTCTCTGTATCTCTCTCTCTCTGAACCTCTCTCTGTATCTCTCTCTCTGTATCTCTCTCTGTATCTCTCTCTCTCTCTCTCTCTGTATCTCTGTCTGTATCTCTCTCTCATAGGTCTTCTCTAGGAGTTGGGTAAAATGCTTGTCTGTAGAGGTGAAGTTTAGTTCATTTTTGTAGCTCACAGTAAGTCATATTGTATCCGAAACCACACCACCAAGGCTGAAACCACTTTAAAGAAGAGGTACAATTATGTGACTGTTAGTCTTGTAGCTCTAGTGCTAAATGAAAGAATCATAAGGCATCATGATGAAAATATTAGCTGAATGGCTAAGCAATGTTGATTAAATATTTACTGTGTTATTTTACTGTTTACTTTTTAATTTTCAAATTTAGAATAGCAGCTCTTCAACAAACCCAAAGCTGTTGCTTATGTACCTTTTAGCTGTTAAGTTATCTAATAGTAGCTAATTATCAAGGTAGGATAATTTTAGCCCAAGTAACTGATAAATTCAGTACAACACTGAATACTGAACCTCTACTTGAAGTAACTGAAGCAAAGACTTCAGTAGTTTTTTTTTAATGAACCACTGTTGTGAGGAATTACCACTTAAATAATTGCTGCAGTTGCGGTACTTTTAAGTCTTTCCACCCCTGCATAAATTGTCGGTACTGTACGGCAACCAAAGGGTTACAGTCAGCGACCCTAAAATTAGTATTTTACAGGCTTCAGATATTCAGATATTGGTATTTCTGAATGAGTATAATACTATCTGATCAATTTAAAAAGATTCAAATTTTATAAAAGCATTTTTTTCTGGACGTCTAAATACATCCCATAGAGGGCAACAATGCACAGGGAGGCTGCACATGAGACGTATGTTGCTATAGAAGTCATGACTGTATTCTCTCATTCAAAAATAGCTTTTGTGAGCCGTAAGAGTACAACTGGATCTGAATTCCCAGTTTTAGCACCCTCACCATAGTATAGCAGTTGGCTACTAGAACAATTCTCACTATACTTGTTGCACCTTCATACCAACCTCTTATTGAAAAATACAAGGCAAAATGGATTTTAGTGTAATTTATATAGTGTACATAGGTAGATATATTTATATATATTTATACATTTAGATATATATCATATTGCAATAATGACTTTGTTATTAAAGGCCTTTACTGATGGTGTGTGGTAGTTTAGATTTTTCTAGGACGGGATAAAAAGGCTTCCGAATATTAAATCTAGATTTAGTAACAAATACTCAAATATTGTAAATATTCAGGCCAGTCTGCATTTTGTTAGACATAATAAAAAGCCCAGAGTGTGTAAACAGAAGATAGGTTTTTATTTTATTATTTTATATTTTTATATTATGTAGAGCAACAAGGCTGCTAAATAAGCTTTATGCATTGTACATATCAAGGCTAGAAAGAAGAGGGCGAAAAGGGCAATGTGGCACATCAGTGAGGTTCAGTGAACTATAGCAGAGAGTCAGTCCCCACAGAACACCATACACCATTCAAATCCACACCTAGACTGCAGTCCTGCCCAGGAAGGGTCACTCCCATAGACACAGGGTCAGTATGGGTCAGAACTTGGATATTGGTTTCTCCTGTCCTATATCGTGCCTATCATGCTCTCACAGTGTCTGGAAGCCATAACTTAGCGAAAAATCTAATGTACACAATTCTCAACTTCTGCCAAATGTTTTGGCAATGAGGTGAATGTCCAAAT
The DNA here is from genome assembly GCA_037974365.1 of Hydrocynus forskahlii. Classification (NCBI taxonomy): domain Eukaryota; kingdom Metazoa; phylum Chordata; class Actinopteri; order Characiformes; family Alestidae; genus Hydrocynus; species Hydrocynus forskahlii. The sequence continues at coordinate 1,452 of JBBPCX010129445.1, read as the reverse complement.
TTTGCAATGAGGGGAATGTTGCCAACGAAGACTGGAAGTCATGTAAATCTTCTCTGTGAAAATACCCCCAAAAGTTGGCTCAACCCACCCAAACCACATCCGGCTCTTCATTAAGGTGGCACAGATTGGTCAATGTGGTTTAAGACACAGTGTGACTTATTGTTATCAAAATGAAGTCTTAATGAATAGCTGTATTAATGCAGAAATGAGTTGGGTGACGACAGACTTCTTTGTTAGTAATGTTGGTCTCTTAGCTCCAGTGCTTTAAAAAGCAAATGTCTTGAATGATAAACTAAATCTGGGGTAAGTGGAGTGAATTTGATTTTTCCATGACTTGTTCCTTCAATCAGTCACTCTCACTCTGTCTATCTGTCTCTAGTTCCTGCTCGTTTACATTTTACTGCTTTGGAGCAAATGCATTAAGGCTTGTGCGTCACGTTTCAGGCACAAATAGGACATGTTCTGCTTGAAAAAACATGCATGTGACGTACAAGAAAAAAAATATCAGTACCCAGTTTATGAGCCATGTACATGGAGAAACCCAAAATGTGTTTTCATACGTATGCATACGCAAAGTGTAATCATATGCAGATACAGAAAATATTATATTTGATATATTAAGTGTCAGTGTTCAGTTTTGTATGAATTTTCTCTACTACCTTAAGTGTTAATTAGCTGTAGTCTCAAATTGATATAATATGTATCATAGTTGCAGTGGTGCCTTGACTTACAAGTTTAATTCATTCTGTGACGGAGCTCGTAACTCAGATTACTCGTATGTCAAATCAGTTTTCCCTATTGAAATGAATTGAAATGCCATTAATCAGTTCCAGATCTCCAAAAAACACTGCATTGTTTTTGTTATAAGAAAAATGTGCTTAGAAATAAGGAATATTGTATAAAAACGCAATACAATAGAATGTACTGCAATAAACTGGTTTTATTAAGTATAATGTACAGCATTTGCCTTGGAGATCAGATGACTTGAAAATCCTTTTGCTGCTATAACTCCGGCAAAAGTTTTGAGGTAATCCTCTGCGCCTTCATATCTGCGCTCGCCGCCTCACCACGCCTGACAACCGAGTGAATGCTGGTCCTCTTTTAAAATTCTCGAACCGGCCCCGACTGGCTTTAAACGGCTCGCCCGATGCCTCGTTCGCGAAGTGCCTGGGTTGCTGCAGCAAATCGGCGTAAACAGCTCGAGCCTTCTCGCAGATTGTATCCTCCGTTACAGGATCTCATGCGAGCTGCTTCTCCGTCAACCATCAGCAGCTTTTTCATGGATAGATGTCCGCTGTTTAGAAAATATTTTAACGCCCCTGGCTGGCGTTATAGCCTTTATCGACTCCCTTTGCTTCAGGAAGGTGCAGACTGTAGAAGTGCTACGCTTGTACCGCTTCGCCCAAGTCGACTACACGCACAGCTTGGGTATGTTTTTCTAATTTCTTTCTT
>JBBPCX010129436.1:0-18998 GCA_037974365.1 Hydrocynus forskahlii | reverse complement strand
CAGACTATAAGGCAATATGATTTTTATTTATGCATTTACTTGGACATTTTATATATATATATATATATACACACATACACACACACATAGATACACATACATACTCATACAGTATGCACATAGACACCTGCAACAGTACACCTGTTGTCTTCCAATAACACAGTATATGAAGAAAGAGTTAACTAACCAGAACTAACCAGAAATAAATACATCAACATACTACTAGTTTACATTATGTAAATAGTCACACTGGCTCCTAATTATGGTCATATTGTCTCTGGGTTAAAAACAAATCTATAGATAACATTTTCATTAACAGACCCTGTCAGTAGACAGACTTCTGACTATTAGTAGTTTTCCATAGCACATGGGTAGAAATCATAAAGCTGTCATTATTAATTCAGTCAATGGACTAATCTATAACACTTATGCTGTAGATTACATGCATATGGATTACATGCATGTTATGTGTGTGTGTGTGTGTGCAGTATACCTTATCAAAAATTACTGTAACTATTATGTTCATAGCACATAACTTCATAGAATAGTGAATCCAGAATGAGTTGGACCAATGTTTACATTTTAGCATTTTCTTTTACTAATTCTTTGTAGCTAACAAATTACAAATGCCAAACTATATAGTCACGTATGCCAAAATAAACAGTCAAATTCATAATATACGCATGCTGACACAGCATATTACAGCTGAAATTAAACAATAAAAAAAAGTGCATTTACCAGGCGCTTTAATCCAAAGCGACTTCCATTCCCTAACTACAGGGGGCAGTCTCCTCAGAGCAACTTGGGGTTAAGGGTGGTATGCTGAAGGTAGGATTCAAACCCACAACCTCTTGGTCCAGAGGCAATTATCCTACCCACTAGGCCACCACCACCCCTCAAGATGAGGTTTGAACAGGTGAACAGTGCAAGAATCATTATTATTTTCATACACAGCCCCTACAATCCCATTTTTACGGGCTCAAACGTAATTGGACGATTGACTGCTCAGCTGTTCGATGGTAGGGTGTTTCATTTCCACACAATTTTACCTACAAGTAAAAGGATTAGGGTTTATTTCAAGTGTGGCATTTTCATTTGGAGTCTGATGCAGTTAAATCTCAACAGGTCCAAAGAGCAGTCGTTGCCAGTGAAGCAAACCATCATTAGACTGAAAAATCAAAACAAACTCAGAGACACCCAGGATATCTGTATCAAAGTCAACAAGCTAGAGAAAGTTTTACAAGATCCATTTATTGGGTCTTAAAAAACAGGAAGCCCAGTTTAGATTTTGCCATTAATCCTCAAAAAGCATACCACTATAAAGCATACCACCACATCCATCATGGATGGTGGTGGCAGTGTTATAGTGTGGACAAGTATGGCTACTTATAGAACTTGTTATTACTGATAATATGACTGATAACAAGAGCAGCAGGATTAACTATGAACCATAAAGGGTTATGTTATTTGCTAAGATCCTATCAAACCCCAGTGGGCAGTACTTCACATTGCAGATGGACAAAGATCTGAGGCAAACTGTGAAAGATATACAAGCTGTTTTTATCTCAAATGAGTGGAATGTTCTGCAATGGCCTTGTCAGTCACCAGACCTCAATCCAATCAAGCATGCATTTCGATTACTGAAGCAAAATTGAAGATAAATGACCCAAGAACAAACAGGACAAGCAGCAAAGTCTGGCAGAGCAGGACATAAACCCAGTATCTGACGGTGTCTGTGGGTTCCAGACTTGATGCAGTCACTGACCGCTAAGGTTTTGCAATACATATTAAAACCCATAATTGAGTTTATGATTGTGTTTGTCAAATTACTTTTGAAAAACCCCAAAACTGATGGGGCTATTTATGAAAACATCTGTAATTCCTATGCCATTCACCCTACTTGAGTACAAATAAAGCTGAAACTGAAATGCCTTCAAACTAAAGCTGAAAGACAACTTATGCTCATAATTTAATTTAAACTCCAATATGTTGTGGTTGAAAACTAAAAGAACTATGTTAACGTCCAGATATATGAATCAGGTCTGTTTTTTTAAGGATTTTTACAGTGAAAAAGCTAGTGACTTACTTGGCATTTGTGGTGGAACTTGTTCTCATGTATGTGCACGAATACACCGACTCCACCAGTTTTGTGACCTCTCTTTGAGTACTGCTTTCGACTTTTCACACACATGTCCCTTAATGTGCCTGACATTTCAGACAAGGTTGTACTGGTTTTCGAACTGCCATCCTGAAGCACATCAACCTGGCTCGTGATGTCACATTTTATATCAGAATCAGAATCAGAAAACATTACTGATCCCGCAGGAAACTGCTTATGTAATGACTGGCACAACACACAAAATCAAAATAAAAAAATCAGTAGAAAGAAAAAAGCTCAATACGAATACCCTCTGCTACATATATATAGTATATATACATAGTATTTACACAAGACAAACATGCAACCACCCTCAGACTTATTGCTGTTCTATCATTAAACCTTGGTGTCTTTCTTTCATTCTTTGCCTTGCAAGCACTATTTTTCCTGTCAGAAATTACATCTGCAAAATTAGCTGTTAATTGATTTCACTGCTTTTGTGTGTACAAGATTCACATATGATCAGTTTTATGCACTGTATGAAGAAACACAATGAACCCACCGCCATCTCCCTGTACAGACTACTTGGATTTAATGTTTATTCTGAGATCCCCTGACAAATGAATTCTATCATTTTGTTTCAAAAATGAAATGCTATTCCAAATTCCAACATTAACACAACTAATAGATGTAAATGTATGCTGTTCGACATAATGATATATGTTTCTTTTTTCCAATTAAGTGCATAAAAAAAAGCTACATTTCACAGTGATTGAATGGAGCTGTTAATAAATTATAAATAATAAAAGAAAAAATTAAAAGAACACAAACTACGTTTCAAACTCGCCACAATGGGAATCAAGGCAGCTGAAGCCTACACAAGTGTGAGAAGGACAAAAGTGCCAAATCAACCCATCAACAGATGCCTGGTATTTCTAGCCCTGTATTATAACAGATTAGCTTGTTGGACAAGTTTGCATTGTTTAATGAAAACCTGGCATTAAATTTCATTCCAAGTGGCATTGAAGAAGTGTAGGATGCTTTGTCATGCAATACTGAAGTAAATTTCATGTAATAGCCCATTCAAGCTGGATGGCAAGCCCAGACAATTAGATAAACAAGAAATAGCAAGACAGAGTTTTCGGTAATCTGCTACAGCCGCTCTTCTATGGGCTCAAACTACAAGAGTTTTTTCTTCACTACCATGTGTATCCGAGATGTAAGCCTTGAGGACCCATGACCCTGTCACTGGTTAACCCTGTCACTGGTTGTTGTTCCTAGGAGCATTTTTGTATGTTCTAACCCCTACATACTTGCAAAACCCCACAAGACCTGATGTTTTGGAAGTGCTCTGACCCAGTCGTCTAACCATCAAAGTTTGGACCCTGTCAAAGTGTCTCAGATGGTATAACAAATTGATGCACTGGCAACTAACATTGAATTGTGGTGTTTGGTATTAGCTTGTAATTGTGATTAGGAAATTGTGACATTTCCCTTCCATAATCGAGAGCTGTCTCAGTGGTGGTGGAAAGGGAAGGCAATATATCATTGGCGAATATTTAAACCCATTACTGGTATTTTCTTTCCTCACACAGTATATCCCAATAAAATGACAATATTAATTTATAATGTTAAAATATGCTAAAATTATGTTTGTTACATTTTTTTATGGGTCATGTTGAGAATGAGCATCTGAGAACTTGTTTGGAAATACCAAAAAATATTCAAAGACTGTACTAATCTGGCCAGGCTTACAGACTGTTACTATTGAAATTATTAATCAAAAATTCTAAAATAATTTATTTGATGCTGTTGTTCGAGTACATTACTACAGTGAGTACTTACAACAGCAAGTTTTTTGTTGTTTTTTTTAAATGAAAAACAACTATATCTTAACTATATGTTTTGCTTTCTGTAGCAAACATGATGTTTCGAGAAGAGGTGCAACCACGACCAGAGCTTTTCAGAGAGACGGAGTGTCTACCAAAGCCGCGGATCAACTTGCCTCAGTTGCAGAGTTTTATTTTATAGACCAGGCCCAAACTGAGACCCTCACCTTTGCTTCAGGAAAGCTGACAGAGTTTGCCCACATGTATATGGAGCAGATAACTGGAGATGTGCAAAAAAGTGGGCTTACTTTTCCTTTTCTAATCAATAAGTAGGCACTGACCTAACATGTTTCTGGTTTTATACAGTCATGAGAAGTATTTGTTTTTGTTTTTATCCCCCTAGCTAGGTTAACATAGTAATGTGAAACATCCAAATGCAATTACATGATTTTTAAAAATAAGCAACTATTTACTGATTCATTTATTATGTAGCAGAACAGAAATACAAACATTTGTTAATATTTCTTTTTTTTAAACTAAAATATATATATTTTTAACTTGTCTTGCAATACATGTGCTGTAATTAAACAAGACAGACTCCAATAGACTTTGAAATACCAATAACCTAAACAGTTACCTCTGTGAACGAAAAAAAGCTAAAAATTGCATGCCTTGTACGTAGTTTGCGTGTGTTGTAGCCAACCCACGACAGCTCCTTCACTTCAGTTCACTGAGCAGAAAGACAAGAAAGAGAGCAGCTTGCAGGTTTTTCAATGTAGCTGAGCTCCCATTCTCCTGAGCTCCCTTTTGTTGCGTAGACTATCCAGAGGAGGAGTCCGTTGAAACGCAGGGAAGTCTCCCTCGCCACTGTCCCTTCCGTGTTTAGTAGACAAGTTCAAGCTCACCATGTCAGCAAACAAGCAAACTCCCCGAACATATCCAGAAGAGTTAGGTCTCTCACTCACCTTCCTACCAGTGCTAACTCCTTGTCAAAAACCAAACCACCCGACTATTATTAGATGACACTGATCACAATAAAATACATAATGAGTAAGAAAATAAGCAATGAGTTCATACTCAGGACAAATACACGCCCTCTCCTCACTCCCTCCCCCTACCCTTCTCACCAACCCCAAGACCTCTAATTCACTTCTGATTGGTCCATTAAACAAAAATAACATAATATTACACTTATTTATTTTCTGGATACAAATCAAAGTATTTTACAGGATTGCCTACTGCATTCTATCCATCCACCCATTATCTGAACAGCTTATCCCAGCGGGCATAGGGTGAAAGGCGAGGAAACACTGTGGACAAGTCGCCAGTCCATCAAAGCTTTTAAGCGTATTTATAGACTTTTTTTTTAATGAACTTTCTCTGTAGATGAACATATCAACTCAGAGTATGACTTTATTTCCTTACAGGGCTACACAGTGATGCAAATGACTTCTGTTGTTACAGAAACAAAGCAGACCAGGAAAGACGTGAATGCTCCCCTGCACATTATGCCATCCTGGTCGCAGCAGTAAAAGAGTTTTGGCATCTATCCACTGCGAGTTCTTGCATCCTTAGTCCCTGGTGTAAAGTGATGCTGTCCGCAGGTTGAACTGTCCACAGTACAGCAGCCGGTGCAGGCCAGGTGACAGATGGAGAAAAGCTGTTTACTTCGCTCAAAGAGACTCTTCTGGGTAGGCCCGTAAAAGCTGGCATAGCTTTCCAGCTAGTAACAGATGTGGCATTCCCTAAATATGTGCTACCAGCTACCTAGTGTAGAGTCGCACTACCTCTGTCCTGACCACGGTTCAAAAAAGATATGTTTTGAAATGACGTGGAGGCGTTCAAAGCCTCTGACTCATTCTCTTCACTGAGCATTCTCTCCATGCATTTACAGAAATGAACAATTAGCTGACAGATCTTTCTCTCCACTGTAATAATAAGAAGCAAAACAACCTGAGGTTGTGGTCTCATTCAGGTTAGAGAGTATATTCCTGTTTTAAAATCAACAGAACATTAGGTTCTGTCCATAAGGCTGTGTGTTTTTCAGAAATACAACATATATGGACCGTAATGTACCTTATTGTTCATTTCATTCTAGCAGCATCTGTGTCACCATAATGGCAGCTGATAATCGTCAATGCAATATCAGATGAATAGCCTCCGACATCTCCGCTGAAACTGTCCGACAAGTAGGACAAAAAGTTCTTTAGTAGTAGGAGTAGTAGTAGTAGTAGTAGTAGTGGCAGTAGTAGTATCATAAATGGTTCTCTATCACTCCAGAGAATGCAGTTCCACTGCTCCTCAGCACAATGTGATCAGGCTTTATATCTCTCTAGCTGATGGCAGACACGTCAACCTGGAAGAGTTTTTCAAAAAAAAATAAATTAAAAAAATCCTTCAAAAATTTCCCAATCTGTTGACAATGCTTGACAATTCTGTTATTATGCAAGCTGTATACACAATTGAACATCTGTAGCAGTGATGGGTTCACATTATAGTACATCTGTATTCACTAATTAAAAGAAATGTCTTGGCACTTCAGGACATATAGGTCTAGCACAAGAGAAGATAAGTACCATGGGTGGGACTTGGAGTGTATACTGGACACTGATTAAGCCTAGTCTTTGGGTAAATTTCAGTGTTACCTGGGAACGATGCTGATGATGATCATCATCATCATCATGATCACCATCTTCATCACACAGTGAATCAGCACAAGCAGACAACACCACCTCCTCTTCTATTCATTACAGACACAGTAAAAGAAATAAACAGGGACAGTGGTTTCAGAGCAGACAAAAGCTCTATCAGAAATGAAAGCCAGCTAACTTTTCATGATGGACTTACTGCTCAATGACTAGACATTAAGTGTGGTAAATCTAAGACACAGGAGATAATGTTGCTCTGCATCATTCTTTCATCATTAGGACATTTTACAGAAATTATTATTATCCAGTTTTTTTAAACAAATAACCAGAGGGCAATCCCTTTTGGGCATATGTGTCCAATCTTACCTGATTTAAAGAGCTGGTGTAGCTCCAGGCTTTCATTCCAAAAATGCTTAAGCTCACCTGATTTTCTTGTTTTAATTATTTGGTCTTAGTCTTTAAAAAAGTGATAACTTGAGCTCATGGTTTATTAAAATGAAAACTAGCAGCAGACTGAACAACTGCCTCAGAGTGTACTAGGTTTTCTGAGAAATGTCTATAATTTTCGGTTCATATATAACAGAAAATGTGATATTCTCTCTAGAAGAACCAGGGGTTCTCCCTGAGGAGGCTGAAGATACCATGAGGAAAACTATGAAAAAACAATGAAAAAAAAATTGTAGTCACATTTTTGGTCACTACTGTGCCTTGCTCCAGTGCTCACTTAATTACTTAAGTCTGGGCTCCCCTGCAAAACTTTTTAAAAGTTTTTAGAGATTCTAAAAGACTGGGTAGTTTTGCAAACTTTTTCTGGCAACCCAGATATTAGGGATTGATCACAAAAACTGTGCAAACACCCATGCTGTCCCCTTACTGGTAGACGAAGACATCAAAACACACATGAAAGCTGTTGTTCATTTTCCAATCATCTGCACCAACACAGTAAAGAATAAACATGTAAAAAGTATGTGGATGTGAGATGTGTTCAATGCAATAGTTTTTAGAGTTATGCTCCTGCCAAATAAAAGTGAGAATTCTCTGGGGTTTTTTTTAATTTATTTAATTTACACAGATGTGGCTTTCCATAATGTTATCAAAGTGTGGAAAATATTACATGATTAGTTAAATGAGGATTTACAGATTTCAGCACCTGGTTGAAAGGGTGAACAATGAAAATGTTCTGTTTAATTACAATGCTTAAGCTCTGCAATAGTTCTGCATGAATCTGAATATGCATTTTGCACTATATGCACTATGTACTTCCCAAACATTAAGCAGTACATAGCGTCTTAATTTTGATAATCTGTTCAGTATATCTGTTTATATGTTGTGAATTGTTTTATGTTTAATGTGGCATATGACTTTCAGTTCCCACCTAATGCCAATTAACATAATGGAAATTAAGAAAATATGTATATGTTTGTATCTTGGTACTTGCAAGTTGTGGAGGTATTTTTGGCCTTTTTCTCTTTTTCTCTTTTGAATTAATATAAAAAAGGAAACCCAGCTTTTATTTTTCGTATGAATCATTAGTCCTTGAGTTGCGCCATAATTCAGCCTGGTAGCTAAAATCATTGGAGGTGCTTGCAGCAGAGGACAGAGGTAAGCACGGGCACTATGACTTGTCTGCACAGCCCTACATAGTACTGTGCGGTATAAACGGTACGAGATATAAATTTGCCCAACTAGAGAGATTTTGATTATACCGGCCTACCGCAGAAATATCCGCTCCTCACGAAAACCTGCGCGGAACTGCGCCTACTTGCAGCACGAGGCTTTAGTTTTGGAAAACGGGCGAGAGCACAGAGCGCACGGAGGAGCAGCTTGTTAAAAAAGAGTGGTGCAATGTTGTGTTGCTTTCGCTAACGAATATTATGACTAAATATCGTTGTCAATGAACATTTATCACGTGACAAAAAGCGAGATGAGACGCAACGTAAATGCTGGTCGTGTGACGATAACCATAATAAAATATATAATGTAATATTGTTGACGAATAAGAACGAGACTAAAGGTGGTTTACAAACTAAAAACCATGCTAACATTTTTGCTGACTAAACCGAGACGAGACGTTATTTCCTGTACGGTAGGGAGAGTTTGAACGGCTTTTGTCCATTAAGAGGCACTGTGAATCTAGAGTACAAAAGTACAATACAAAAGTATTGGGACGTAGGGCCATTAAAGTGCCAGGGAGAAAGAAATGACACACATACACACACATACACACACACACAAAGTCTCACACACACACATACACACACAGCATTTTGATAAGCAGCCTTTCCCATATCCATGCAAAAAAACGCTGATCCTAAATTGTTCTGATTTGGTTGTGTAGACTATATTTGTTCAGGAATAAAAAGAAAATATTAAGCTAAGTTCAACAATGCCTTTGCTATGGACATATTTTAACCTTTCAAAAACAGTTACATTTACAGATCAAATTATATACCGCAATATATACCATCTACCATCTATGGTTCATTTTATATCGTAATATGAATTTTATGCCATATCACACAGCCCTAGCCCTACATGCTGAAAGCTGTGATGCACTGTGTGTTCAGGCTCATTTCTATCATAGCCAGCATTGACGTTTTCAACTATTTGTTCTACAGCAGTTTATTATCAGCTAGATAACGTTAGCATTGTTAATTCTGTATATTCTATGTATTCTATCCTTGTTTACACACAAAGATATTGAACAAGCTAGTTCACAAGCAGCTAAGACACATAAGGGCTAAAGTCTTATTTTATGTCGTACCATCATAATTTTATTTTGTAGAATAATTTTTCAGTTAATTGTTAGTTTTACAAGCCAGATTGACACATTATCATCAGGTTTGAGTGTTCCACTATTCCCAATACCACACACAATCATGTTAGAATGCACATGTAATTATTTAGCTTTATCTGTCTCATCTTTACATTTTTTGTCTTGCCTAGTGTTATAGTGATCCTTTAGTTGATGTTTGACCTCAGATTTTCACAGCTGATTAAGTGATTCTCTACACTGTTATTTCTTTTGTTTTGACATTTATGCCTCGAACAGAAGGCACAGTTTGCCATGGCAAATGACCACAACATTCTGTGAAGTTGCATGGTTTCCTGCATGTCAAATGTCACTAACAGAGCTCGCTGTGGGGAAGGAAGGGGCCTTGGGGATCCTGAGGTGCATTGCTTGCCATGCCTGGTTAATTCATTTCCTTTGTCTTATTTCCCAGTGTGAATAATCAATCTAAGGGGTGACCAGGTGAGGTGCGGGGGAAGAGGGGACAGGAACTGCTTCTTGTTGTCGACACCGTTACTGCTAAAAAAAAAAAAAAAAAAGTAATGGCTGAGTAAGAGATGCTGTAAAGCAAAATTGCTGCAAGCATTCAAATCCAGCAATTCTAGGGTGAAACCCACCAGCTTTAAACAGATTTTTGCCTTTCCAGAACTAGCTCAATTTATCTGTAAAATTCAAAACCAAGCCAAGCCAAAACCCTAGGCCCAACCAGGGCTCAAACACTATAAAAATGTGATCAATATTCATACCTTGGATATTGATATGGTTTTGAAAATTCCAATAACCAATACATTCTGATTTTAGGAATGAAATGCCTAATGAAGAGGAGGTGCTGTGGTTGAATTTACTAGTGTTAATGTTTTCACAGGACAATTAGATGATCTGATGACGATTGTCATTATTGTCTTTATCACTTTAGGCAGAAAACGACAAAGATACGATTTTGTCCAGGCCAGTAAAAAAGGATTCTGATTATCCTCAAAGTGATGACAGAAACACTTGCTAATTTACTACCAGTTACCAGATCAAAAGGAAAATTCGAAAATACACTTGCATTAGGTAGTTTATTTACTGAGCAGTATGGGCTGTTTTTCATTAAATAATAGTTTGGGGTTTTAAACTGAACTACAGATTAATGTAATCCATTGAAAGATAATAAAATACAGTGGATCATTAATCCATTAAAGAACATCCAGCACACGGGGAAAGGTCCCACCCACTAAACTTGGCATATCAGCTCAGGTTGTGCATCGTCTATCCTATACTTCACATTTCTCTCTTAACTTTGATGCTGCACATTAACTGAACGTGTTTGTTTTCTGTTTGCACTATTTGAAAAAGGAAAAAAATTGCTAAGGCGTTACGTTCCATTTTAATATAGGCTGATTTAATTAAGTTTGGTGTTTTGGAAATGAACCCTGATGGTGTAATGTAGGAATGGCGCTAGTCTGTACATAAAAGTAGAAGCCATTTTAAACCTGTTATCATGTATTTTCTCTCCTCCCTTCATTCTTCTGTTTCTCAATTTTTAAAAAAATTAACATTTCCATGATTTGATAAAAAAACAGAAGTCACATTGGTCAGCCCTATACTTTCATAAGAAATAATTTTTGTCAATATTATATTATAGTATTTGAATAATATTGTATTACTTTAAGGTGCACAATGTCAGAATCTAGCTCTTCTCAGAATTCTCAGCTCTTGTTATTCACAGCCTCGCTGAGTCTAACCTACAAGCAGCTGCTCTGGGATCTATACAAGAATGAAAATATGAAGAACAAATGTTCCTCTTTCAAAACATACCTCCATGTCTGTAAAACATGATGACATGAGCATGTATAGCTGCTAGTGGAACTGTCTCACTTGTCATTATTGATGTGTTGTTTGACAGCAGCCGTAGAAAAAAAAATTGTGAAGCTCAAAGAAGCATTTTAGCTACTCAAATCAAACCAAAACACAGTAGTTAAATATGAAAGTCAACAGAGCTAAAAGGTGGAATGTTCTTGACCAGCCAAATTAGTCAGCTGACCCCATCCACACTGACACTGTATTTAACTCACTGACAGAGTGAGGTACATTACAGAGTCCAGAGAAAGTGTGTATAATTGTTACTATAAATGTATGTACATATTTAATTGCATGGGAACACGGGTCAAACGCTAGTGGCAAATTCCTGGCCTCTGAGATTTATAATAAGGACTTTGAAAAATACATATATTTAATTTCAGTTATATTCAAAGCACAAAAGCACTTACCCTCTTAAGTGTTTTTCCTTACTTGTGTATTAACTTCTGACTTTTCTTCTTTCTGACAGGGTTTGTTAAAGTGTGTAACTTAGCTAGCAGTAACTTGGTTAAAAGCAGTTGCTGATTTGAGTCCAGCTTTACAGGTAGGAGGAACAGCACAGAAAAAGGAAGCACTGACGAACGTCGCTCTGGATAAGCGTCTGCTAAATGCCATAAACGTAAACATAAACGTTTAAAAAAATAATTAACTACAGTAACAAAATACAAGTACCTGAGTATTTTCAATCTCAGAAGTGAAGGCAAATAAAAAGGCTACATTACAGGCTTGGCAGGGCAGAGCACACAGTAACAGACTCTAGATATAAACACCACTAGAATCAGGTACACAGATTTTCTCAGTTGCACAAACTAATGCTATAATGACACACAAATCTCCAAGAAATAAATCAGAGCCAACTACTTGTGGGATCTAAAAATACGTGTGATTTCTATGTTGACAGCTTTTCAACTTCATAGCTATTGTTTCATTTCAGTTCAATGTGCTACACTGTGATTACACAGCCAAAAATAACAAAAGCAGTGTCCCCATCCAGATATGCATTCACTGCGCTAGAAGAGTTTGGATAATGAGGCCAAAGTTATGGAAACTACATCAAGGAGAATTAGTGAAAAGACTTGTTGAAAACCCGTGCTGCATTGTAGCTTGGATGACCTTGCAGGTTTTTTCCCTTATTTATGCCTTCAGCAGAGCTGAGAATTTTAGCCTCATCCACATTCAAGAGTAATCAAAGGTCCATATACCAAATAATTTGAATCAATTTAGTGCTTGAACACAGACAGACCAAAGCAGTGTAGTGGTAGAGACCGGATATGAAAACTTCGGTGGTTTATGAAGGAGGGTTTAATTCCAAATGCTGCATATTCTTTTTTGTTTCTTAAATGAAGTTGGTACTAATCACAATACAACATCATTTTTTTCTTGGATACACAAAGCCAACTCTGGTTAAGGATGACTATTTTCTTGACTGCTATTATGTGTATCTGAGGCAAACTTCTGCATTTGTCATACACAATAAGCTGGTTCACACAAATAGCTAGTTCCTTGTCAAATGCCTGGTTTGTTTTTAAGTCTTAACTCCGTATGATTTTTTTCTCCCCCGTATGTTTTGACCCACCATCACGCCTCTTACAAGCACTATCTCTCAGCCGGTTCTTATTTGTCTGTTGGCTCTGCAGTGGTTACGGTAAACTCTTGCAGTGAATATATCTCCAGATTGAGCAATTCAGGACAATAGATAGGACTAAAAGTCGTTACACCACAACAAACCTTTCAGACAGGAAATAAGCTGTGCTTCTATGGACTGGAATACCATTCCTCAAATGTCATTCATTAACAATTTTGTGATAAATACTGTAAAATATCTCACAAAACTCTATCATTGGGACCTGGGTGAAGTGCATGAAAGTGTTTCAGCTTCATTAAACTGTTGCAGCCAATAAGAATGGCAAAAAGGAAGCTTACTTAATATAATCATCAGTATAGATTTTACATTTATAATGCATTGATTGAAAATGCAGGCAAATGTGCAAGAAGCTAAGAAGTCAATAAAACTGTAATTAAACACGCCTCACTACAATAGTTAACAAGCCTAGACATTCTTGTGAACAAATTCTTCATCTCAGTCTACTTTCGTTTGATCGAATGACATTCCTTACATGTTTTATAGGCATATCTTAGTCTTTAGAAAAACATGGTCATCTATGTTTCCCTTTTTAACAAATGCACAATGCCAGTTATCCATCAGTATGGGGACAATTCGATAATGCACAAATGATATGCACCCATTAGTTAGAACACTACAGGTGAACACTGATTATCTTGTAATAATGGCATCTGTCAAGGACTGGAGTCTATTTCGCAGCAAATAAACAGTCAGTTCCTGTGGTTGATGCACTGGTACAGGGAAATTGGACAAGTGTAAGGATCTGACTGACTGAACCAAATTGTGATGGCTAGATGACTGGTAGAGCATCTCCAAAACGACATGTCTTTTTGTGTGTTCCTGGTATTCAGTGGTTAGCACCCACCAAAAGTGACAGAGGGAGGAGAGCTGTCCTCACTATCCTCTGCAGGGTTTTAAGATCGGAAATGGAACAATACCCACACCAAGCCATGATGCAGTTACAGAGAAGGCTCTCTACATCCCATCTGTAGAGCGTAGTGTGAAATGGGGGGGGGTCCTGTAAGCCGTGGCGCAACTTCCAGGACTTAAAGGATCTGCAGTTTGAGCAAAGAATATATATCTGAAAAAAAAATAATAATAAATAAAAAAAAAAATATATATATATATATATATCAAAAAATGTCTCATTTACAAGATAATTTGACGAGAGCCGAATGTTACTATTTTAACGCTTCATCTGCAATGCACATGGTGCTACATTTCTGCCCTGTACAGATCTTTGCTCAATGAAAAAAATGTTCTGATTGTTCCATCAAGACATGTGTGCAAAACCAGACAAAAACCTCTAAATATGCTTAATTTCTTCCTGATTACCTTGAAAATCAACTCAACATGTAATTAGTATGCACAAGGCCAAGCACAATCAGCTGCTGCTTTCACTGGTTTGATCAAAAGCCTGTTGCGCTGTTAAAAGTAATCATATAGAAATGCATCTGCAAAAAGTAATCAAAGGCCAGTATATTATCGGTAAATATCAGGTGTGACAAATACAAATATTCTGACAAGAGTTAAGTGATTAGCCAGCTTTTTAATCAAGACACTCAAATAAGATATACAACAGAGAGACAAATTGATTTTTTAAACATGCGGGCTGGGACTGAAATTGGAAGCAAAAGCAATTTGTGGTCTTACTTTGGAAAACAATGGCAACACCCTGAAAGAGAGTAGCTGTGTTGTTAACATAGCATTTCATACTGCTAGTGTACTGTGGTAGTATGCAGTGTGCGACCAACATGAATTTTTCCAGTACACCAAAGACACAGATGACACATACTGGCCATATTTTCCAGGCTCAGTAATGGACATTGCGTTCTTGCATCACTAGTTTTTGCTTGCATCATTAGTTTTTCCTTTAGTTACTCTTGTACTGTATACTATGTGTATGCACACCACTGTATACCACTGTAATAAGATGCTGAATGATGTGGTCCATGAATTCAATGGGGCACAAAGCTGACCTGCACCACTCCTAATGAGTGTCATGAGAATTAACGTGCACGGTCTGTGCATTCATGCCATCCAAGAATGGCAGTAACACTAGATTAGAACTAGCAGTGACTAGAACAAGCAGTGACTAGAGTGAATTTATCAGGCCTGGAAGATGAGCAAGAAATGGGATGGGATTATGAGGGAAGAGGATGCAAAAGGGGGGAAAGTGCTTGTGATGTTTAGTGAAAGATTAGGATTGTGCTGGGATGAAGTGGGCAAGTGAGAGGGTTAGGAAGGCTAGGACGAAGAGAGGTTAGGGTGAAGAGGACGTTTTGGCATGAAGTGAGTAGGATGGGATGAAGAACAAAGTATTTGGGTTGAAGAAGAAAGGAGTTAGGAGAGAGAAATGAGTTGAAAAAGAAAGGATCTGTGATAAAGGGGGGGTTGAGATAAATGTGGTAGAGGCTGCCATAAGTGGGGAGTGGGTGTAGAGAAGGTTATGATGAAGAGAACAGAGTGAGGAGAGCGTCTCCGGTTTGGCTGTGACCAAATCCGACACAATGACTGTTGCAAAGGAAGGAAGTCTTAGAATAAATAAAGCTGTGCAAAATAAGAATGTATTATACACAAGAAAGAACAAAATTATCTGTGGATGAGAGAAAAAAACATTAAAGAAGAAACAATTTGAGAAGGAGTCAAACAGAGATAAGGAACAGTGGTAAAAGCAGAAGAGGAGTAACAAAAAAGTAAGCTGGAGCTGCACAAGTCTGGAATCATGGTTTCCAGTGGAGAGGCTGATGTCATCAGATGTTGTTTTCATCAAAGGTATGAGGTCATTGTATTGCCTTCATGAAAGGGAATTGATGTTTATGTTCAGAAAACTAGGGTAAAATGAAAACGGCACTGCTTCTGGAAGAGAACAAGAACAAGGGGTTTTGAAGTTACACCATACTCCGCTCTGATATGCTGGGAAGAGAAGGCACCAGGGTATCAGAGACGTGACAGTTTCCAAACTAGGGCTGCTGGGGGAACTGGCAAAGACTTGCTGGACCCCTTTTTGCTGAAAGAGGCAGGGATATGGCAGCAAGCGGATCCAGAGAAGGTCTTACTGCTTAGAATGGCCCGAATGGGCAGCAACAAACCTAACATGGCTTTTTGGAAAGGATGATTCACTCCGTCATGCTGGTAATGCCGGTATTCATCTGTTAATATCCAGCTGCATTTTGTAAAAACTTGTCAGCAGCAGCTTGACGGGATGTGAAGTGAAAGTAACCACTCTCTCATACGTAAACACACCACATCACACAGTGTGAACAGTACGAAATTTTTCCTCTGCATTTAACCCATTCACCAAGTGAAGCAGCGGGCAGACAGGAACACAGCACCTGGGGAGCAGTGTGTGGGGACGGTACCTTGCTCAGGGTGTCTTAGCAGTCTTGGGAATCGAACCCACAACTTCCTGATTGCAGGGCGAATGGGCGATTGCAGGGCCTAACCACTAGGCCAGCAGCTGCCATACCCCAAACTTGTTCCTAGACTGGAATATTACATACTGAAAGGACACTAAAATGTCATGTTTAAACTTGAAGGCTTTAAACTTGTGATTTTGAGAAAAATATAATTGATTGAAATATTGCTGATTGAGCTATAAAAGAGCATTTTGACAGATATAAAAAAAAAAAAAAGAGGGGCGTACAAGTGTCAAATGTGATTTTCGGCAGTAGGAAAGTTCCCCAGATGGTGCTGACTGTTTATTTCATTTTAATACTATTTATACCAATTTGAGGACATATCGTGTTAGAAGCCTGTTTGGTTTTCAATGTTCCAAGTAAACTTGTTAGAATAGAGGACATCATGAACTGCCATGCCACAAGACCATTTAAGAGCAAAGTCTGGCATACACGGGCAAAAGGGAGAGAGAAACGCTCCAAGAACTTGTTTGGAAGAAAGTTGTCCCTCAGTGGCCCAGTGTCAATCTGCCAACCTTCTGCAAATCTGCCAAGACAAATTAGAATAAGAAATTAGGCAGAAGAATATTGCCTCTGTCCTCCAAAAATATTAATTAATTAACCACTGGATTGGTTTAGAGAGTTTAAAGTCAAGTTTACATGTCTATACTCCCTCCACACTGGAGTCAGACTTCTCGACAGCTATGTATTTTTATAGCAAGAGCACACCTGGCTCCTCAAGACTAATACAGATGCCACAAGGAAGGTAAACTAGAACAGTTCTCCCTAGAACAGAGAGGGGGCATTATGGGACAGCCATGTGACCATTCCATCCCATGGGAGTGGGTGAGGACTTTCTGGCTAACAACTGCAGCCTCCACTTCATAGTACTATCCTGGACGGTCACTAATGAATTAGTTACACAACATGTGAACACAAGAAGGTTTGGGGTGGGCAATTATAGTCGTCACTGAGGCAAATCTTAACTGCCTCCACCAGACAGGTAGAGTAAGAGCCTGTAATAGCACATGACTACTTGAGTTAATCTCGGACATGTGGTCTGACCTTAGCTAGATGTTAATGTTTCATATGGGAGAAAAAAATCAGGCAAAAGGAAGTGAAGAAGGGTTTGAGTGGATTACTTATACAAGTAACCATATAAAATATTCACACTGTATGTCATAAGAGGACAAGCTGCAGGCTCTTTGAGCCTAGCCCAATCATGTAAAAGACTGCAGTTTCACCAGTCTGAAATGTTTTTAAAGGTAACATTAAAAGATGTTTTAGTGTTGGAGAAAACTATACTGATGTCCAACTGCATTTTTGAAAAATTAGCAACTTTAATGAAGGATTCTCTCATGCTCAGCACAATCATGCTTTGTCACACTGAAAAGCTTCTAACCTGTAGAAGCTAGATAGAATATTTACATATGTCTAATGCCTTTGTACTACTTACAACATCCACACAAATGATGCATGTTATTTGAGATCTCACTGGCTGATGCAGTTGAGGCGCTTTTTTGCGAAAATCAGCCTTCTCTCTATTCAGATCTTGTATAAAACCCTCATTCAAGCAATCATGTTTATCTCTAACCCTATCCCAAAAGACTTCACCGAAGTCCTAATATATTGCTAATATCGTAATTCATGCTAGATTTTGGACTAATAAATGACCTGAAAGCATTTTAGAACTAAAGTGTATAATGTTTTACTTAAAGTTTATAAACTTTAAAGTCTTACATGTGTTCAGTAAAATACATTCTCTGGATTGTGTCTTCACAATTAAATAAACATTTTAATTCTGACAACATCCAAGAGCTAGATGTCTGGGGTTTTTCATGCAAATTCAAGTAGATCATGTATCAAGTGAATGCATAGCATCGAAGCAGCACAAGTATGGTGATAAGGTGAAAAAGAAAAAGTATGAGTTGCGAATACTAGCATATTCCATAAACCCCTAGCCTTTCTGACCTTTAGGAAAAAAAGATTTTGTCCCAATTGGTCTCTTTTAAGGATCATTCAACAATAAATTATAATTTGTCATTTTTAAGCTTGTTGGCATTGGAGGATTAAAGTCTGCATTCCTCAGGCACTCTGTAGGCTGGATCAAATGAACCAGTAATAAAGTATGATTGTGTGACTGAGAGCCTTTGGTATAGGAAAATGAAAGCTACCCTAAATAACAGGATACCTAAAACAGGTTGCATATCGCTTTCACACATTTGCAAACAAACTTTTGCAGTGTTGTGCAGTTTAAAGTTGCTTGGTGTACGTCTCACTGTTGAAATATTGTTCCATGTTCACTGTAGCACCGAATCAAATGTTTTTACAAGCACGATACAAGAAAATCATTATTATTTTACAGTTAAGTAGGAAATGATTAAGTAGCACAAATGTACTCGATCAGTTTATCAGTAATAGAAACTGTTATATTACCATTTTCATTGCTACTGTAACACTGTGCTTTCATAAATTGCAATAAACTAATGATCTAAAATGTACTCAATCGGTTTATCAGCTAAAGAATCATAAAAATGTTTTGACATGGCAACATAATTGTCCCTTCCAGTTGAAAATGAACAGAAACAGGCTGTTAATTTTGTTATGCTTGTGTTTGAAAATACAGACCCTTTCCAAAAAATTAGAATATCATGGAAAAGTTTATTTATTTCCATAATTCCATTAAAAACATTAAACTTTCATAGATTATAGATTCAGGGCCCACAACTTAAACGATTTCAAGTACTTAGTTGTTTATTTGTACATAA
>JBBPCX010129369.1:0-19004 GCA_037974365.1 Hydrocynus forskahlii | reverse complement strand
AAAACACAGGACAGCTGACAACATGACTACAGACACAAACATACACCTATAGGTTCAAAATAAAAGTCCCAAATAAAAACCCCAGCCATAACAAAATCACACTGTATGTACCTCTTCACCATGACTGATTTTCTCACAATATCACAGACATTATGCAGTGTATTCTTAACCATTTCATGTACTAACTTTCTGTGATGTAGCTTTAAGAGTGTGTTTGGTTCCTATCACCACCACTGTGAACAATTCTGATTCTTTTCATTTCTCTAGAATGGAACATTTCACATCAAACCACACTCAACAACATTGCTTACATCTTAACCATTAAATGATGCAGACATTCTGAAAAAATGGTGGAATTCCCCTTCAACAAAGCCCTTTTGTTTAACATTTTTAAAGGTAGTCTATTAAACAGAAAGTGATGGCTTTTGTCGAGTACTCAGTCAACATATGGAACCAAATTGTTCTTGTTACTGAAAAATTAACTAGCTCTGTCACTGAAATTATTTATTTGTGTTTGTCTTGTACCACACAGTATTTAGGCACCGGGAACTGATACAGTCTTGGGTTTTTATAGATGCAATACCATAAGAATAGAGTAGATTTCAGGTCCAATCACCTTGACTTTCTATTTGTGGCCATGAAGAACCAAAGAACCTTCAGGATTAAGTTAAAAGATGTGACAAAGTGGAAATGTGATCTACATAAATTATTTTTAAAGACTGTTTTCTTTCTGTATGTGTTATTCTGACAATGTCCCTACGGTCATAAAGGCTGGTTAAGAGGCCTTATATGCTAAATATTGAGCAAATATCAGCAAAGATGTTACAGACAAGAAGCATTACATGACCGCTAATATTTTAAATTTTATCGTGAATCATGAAACTTCATTGGAATGCGGCCAGGTTTAAGGCTCCCATAAAGCGGCGGGGTAAAAGATACATGACAAATTTAAGGAGGGTGCGGGTTATAATTATGTTGCCGTACATAACTGGCCATGTCCACACGTACATGGGTATTTCTGAAACTGAGATTTTCCGTTTCAGTTTTTTAAAAACATACGAGCATGTTTTCAAAAAATATATACATCCACAATCGCCCAAGAACACTCACAAAAGCATGCCAAGGCAGCAGGTGGCAATATAACCTTAAACCACATTGGTGACCAATCAGAAGCTTTGGAGGGGGACCTCATAACCAGACTGTCACGTCCGCGGCAGCTCGGACGTGCCTCCAACGGAGCCAGTCGCCCACATACTAGGTGGTACAGGGCAGGACAGATAGGGGTTAAGGTATGTATATGTGTGTGGTGGTTGGGAGCCTGGTGACTCAGGTGCAAGGGATGAGCTTCGTTTAGCCCATCACCAGGGTTGCCAGGCAACCAAGCACAAGTCCTCCTGTTGTAACTGATAGCCCTAATGGGAGGTTAATCCTAGGTGTCGTGTGATTGGTTGGGTGCATGTGTGTGTATGTTTAAAACCCGGCCGGTCCAGAGAGGTAGTGCTGGGTCACCCTCATGGTTTGGGGAATTTTGGTGGCCGTCAAAGACTGCAGAAAGAAAAAACGTATTTACTCAGGTTCCTCACGCAGCGACGCAGGTCCAGAGCTCGGTTCGTGCCCACGTGGCTCCTCGTGCCTGAGGCTGGGAAGCTCACAGGCTTAGAGCGGACAAGACCAGAACTCGTAACGAGAGCAACCACTTCTCTGAGCGTGGTAACTTGTTTCCTATCGCTCCCCTACAGTGACTTCCCCAGCGGCAGTGGAGTGGAAGAACAGAGAGGGGGCTGAGTGACCAAGCGGGAGCTGGTGTTCGGAGCGAAGGGGTGGCTCTGCCGTGTGTATGTGTGTGATCAATCTGTCTATCTCCTACAGGAGTGAGAGTGCAGGAGCCCTCGGGAAACGGGAATATCAAGGCCGGGAGGCTTTGGCTCATGGACTGTGGACTGAAAAGAGAAAACGTAATTTTGTTTGAGTGGACTCTCCCCATGTGGAGAAGGACTTCAGTTTCAGTAAAGTACTTGTGTGCGCCCACAGGGGCATTTAGTAGAGTTTTGTAAATAAAAGATTCTAATGGAGCATCTTTGTGGTGTATCCTTTGGTTTTTCCATTTGGGTCTCTATTGCTCCTATAAACACTCCAAGCATGGAAAAAAAAACATCCATCCGTTTTCTGTGAATCAATTAAAAGATTTTGGTGTCAGGAATCATATACTTCTACGAGCTGTTTGGACTACCCCCATTGTGATGTAATAATGGGGAAATTTGCATAGAACCACCCCTCATCTGTCGAGTCTCCACCCACTAGATTAGTTGAAGATGCGCCATTTT
The DNA here is from genome assembly GCA_037974365.1 of Hydrocynus forskahlii. Lineage (NCBI taxonomy): Eukaryota > Metazoa > Chordata > Actinopteri > Characiformes > Alestidae > Hydrocynus > Hydrocynus forskahlii. The sequence goes on along the minus strand of JBBPCX010129369.1, from coordinate 16,680 downwards.
TGTCTGCTGGTTTTACCAGCACGCATAAGACACCGAGTGCTATGGCTACAGGCAAAGGCACACATGAAGCGTTGTGTTCATCTTGCTCTGGGTCCAACTCGGGGTCGAACATATAGGGCTGGATGGCGCCTCTGTTTTCTGCCATTTTCACATGTGGTAAACGCACAGTGTAAGCATGGGATGGGTGGGGCGTGGCCGGCAACATCTTATTTGCATAAAAGTGACAGAGCCCTTAAACGGCTCATGGTGAAATCTCATGTGAGAGTGATTTTGTGCAAAGAACTTCATGAACATGTTTTGTATAGCCCATAGACTTAATATAACCAAAGTGAGTTTTGCATATGTCCCCTTTAAGTTTATAACACTGATAATGATGAGAAATAGGTAAATATGCATAATCAGAGAAAAATGTCTTAAATTTAAATGAGAAGAGCCTAGACAGATAGATGTTTAGAGGTGCATAGAGCCAGTTTATAGAAGTTTATAGCTTCAGATAGAATTCAGCAAAGTGCAGAAAAGGGCATTCTAGAATTCTAGAATTCTAGAACTTTGTTGATCCTAGAGGAAATTGCTTACATAATGATGGCTAAGATACAGACCCCAGAGTAGCAACATACACTCATTTTAAAAGATCTTTTATCTTTTCATATTAAAAGATCTTTCACGTCATATGAGTGGCGCACAGAATGACACGAAACGGTCCGTTTGTCAAAATCTTCGTTTTTATTGTCCACACGTAAACACAGAAACGGAGTTTTCAAAAACACCTCCATTTTCACTGATCCAAACGCCATTTAAGTGTGGATGAAAGGCCAAAACGCATAGAAAAACTTCCTTTTTCAGAAATACCGTGTGTACGTGTGGACATGGCCTAAATGAAGTTTACCCTTTAACTTAAGTAAGCGTCGTAAAATCTCTACAGGGAAATGTTTAAATGGCAAATAAAAAAAACTATTGCAAATTAAGTGTTAGACTCTACATTGAAAAAAAAAATACAAGTTAGCATCACAGGGGCGCAGATGGGGGGGGGAGGGGGGAGGATGTGTCCCCCTCAGACCTCGATCTGTCCCCCAACCCCCCCCACCTCCGCCCAAAGCACAGATGATGTAGTGATGTATTACTCATACTCCTGTTTTAGGGTCTAAAACGTTTATTAAATCGTTTTTTCCATGAGATTAATGTTTTAAAATATCGATTTTACGACAGAAATCAGCATTCGAACGAGCCCGGGCTCGAGTCTCTCCGACCGTCCTCCGGTGACCCGATCAGGCGCTCCGGGTTTGACTGACAATAGCTCGGTCCACTTATCCTCTAGCCGAAATTAGCATGTACCGACGTGTAGCCAATAAAAATAGCTTTCCAAACATGTAATTTCGGTTTGGCTTCTCTCTAGGCTGGATAAATACTGCGAGAACTGATCTGAGATCAGAGGCGCCTGTGAGTCTGGGGCGAGCGTTTGGATTTATAAGTCATAAAACACTCAGAAGACCATATTTCAGAATATTTCAAGGACATTTGATGGGGATAATTGTCCAGCAAATACGATTTTTCATGGGAAACAGCAGAGACGCTCCGAAGCACGCTCCGAGGAGGCTCTCCAGGAGACGCGAGAGTCCGAGCTGAATTTCTCCAAAAGTAAGCGATTGGGAATTATGACACTTCGCTTTGTAAGTGTCTATGACTGACTGGGTGTAATAAGTGCTTTCAAATTGTTTTTGGAGTTGTTTTATTGTGTTTTGAGCGAGTTTTGTCGTGTTTTGTGGATTTATTTACGTTCAAATGCCCACAGGTCCAGCGGTGGGAGGGCGGAGTCGACTCGCTCGGGCTTTTCGCTGTAGAAGTGTCTATAAGATGGCTGGGTGTGATAAAAGTGCTGTAGTTTCTTTAGAGTTGTTGTAAGTGTCTATGACTGACTGGATGTAATAAGTGCTTTCGAATTGTTTTTGGAGTTGTTTTATTGTGTTCTGAGCAAGTTTTGTCGTGTTTTGTGGCTTTATTTACGTTCATATGTCCACAGGTCGCTCAGTCCACGTGTCGACTCGAGGTGACTCTTCGAACAAGAATGAATGGCAGAGAAGCCTGTGTTCTTCTTTTGAGCTGGAAAGAAAACAAAAGGCACTTATAATCGGCAGCGATACCTGTGTCGTGGGGATAACAAAAAGGAACCCATTCCCCAAGCCCCGCCCCCCGCCCCGCCCCCGCCGATTCGTCTCCCCCGCAGTAAAAATGCTATCTGCGCCTCTGAAGCATCAGCCTGCCTCAACATTTTTAGGTTTTTTAGAACATTTAAAACTTACAGTATACAAAATAGATTTTTGTTCTGTTTGTTCAGTTAACATAAAATATTTGGAAACAAACTTGTTTATGTTACAACAACAAAAAATACAGTGTAGGTTTACGCTTCAACACTTTTTGACAGTTGCAAAACTGCAATTTAAACTGATCTCTTCAGATTCATCCCCTAAGCTTTTAACCTTAGATATTTAAAAGATATTCAGAATGCACGGTTTCCCACTTGTTGATTGTTTGAAGCATTTGGTGTTTGTCAGTTTCACCATTAGATCCGTCTAATCCCAGATTATCAAGGGGAAACTCCCCCTAGACTGAAAAAATAATAAATTTAATCGCAGTCGTTGCAAGGGTGTGGCTAATTTCTTTTGCTCCGCCCCCCGTGCCAGCTGCTCATGTTTCTTGGCCCGTACAGAGGTTCAACGCGTGCTGATGGGCTTTCGTCACGAGAGAGAGAGATGGTGAGATGGTGAGGCAGGACAGCGCTGCTGCAAGAAGCCGTCTCATCCCACGGTCGCTTCGAGGCTGCTTTGTGGGGAGGTGGAAATCTCAGAATGGAACTGTTCTGCCAAGAAAAAGAAACGGCCATCAGAGCGAGGCGAGACCCCAGCATTCTGTGGGATGAAAGAGCGCTGCAGACTATGCTGACAGTGGAAGATAAGTTTCTGCCCCAGAGCTCTTACTTCTCTCGGGTTCAGAAGGACATTCAGCCCTACATGAGGCGGATAGTTGCGACTTGGATGTTCGAGGTTTGTTGCCACAGTTCCCTTCTGTGCATTTCACTCAAGATGTTTTTTTGTCTGAGACTTTTCACTGGCAATAGTTCAGGCGTCCGTTATTCAAAATAGGACGCCTAAAAATGTGTTATTACCAAAAGCCTGTTTTGGTGACTACCAGGCTACATTGTTTTGCCATTAAGTCAGTGTTCCTGAGTTATGGACAGTCAGTCATTAAACTGAAGACTGAACATGCACATTTACATAACTGCACCAGCAGATTAGCTGAAGTGAAACCCTTTAATGTTATTCATGACATCAATGACAGGGTTTAGAAACAAAAACTGCCTCGCAATATACTCCACAAAAGAGGAAAATTGGATAAAGCAGTGAGAGTTGTACAATTAATAAAAGCAGCAAACAAAGCAGTAGATGTCAAAGGACCTTCAGCCAGCTAGCTTCTGATCAAGTGTGGGTTCTGTAGGTTCATGACGCTCTGGATCTACGTTCTTCATTGTCGTCCTCCTGTTCGATACTAGTTGGAAAGATGAGCTTCCGAGCTTCGTTTAAATATAAGATTAGTGTATTTTCTTAATACTGAATAATTATTACGATTTTTTCAAACTAATTATTAGCCCATTTGAGTTGCTAACTAGCAGCTTCACATCCAGAGTAGCACAAACTTGAAAAGTGTTTCTGTAACATCAGCCTTGGCTGCTGGTGCGGCGTTATGATAACCACACATACATCGATGTATACTGCGAAATCTAAAAAGGTGTCATTGGCTTTTTGAAAAGTTACATTGTTTTGTGTGTGTGAGAAGTATGATGCACTGAACCAGCTCTGCTGTGTGGGCGTTTGAGCCTGCGGTCTTAGGCGGCTACATAACTTCCTATTTTGAGTCATAAATGAATGAATGCAAGTTATAGCCTATTTTTCAACTGAGAAATGTGCTTTCTCTCTTCTCCAATAACTCCTTTTTGCAGACGTAAGCGAGCTAATTTGTGGGGGGTTTTATATTATTTGGCATGTTCATACATTAGGAATTAGATCATTTTCACTGGCATACATTCCTCCTTGACAGACCCCATATTCCCTGTTTTCAAGGTTTGTGAGGAAGAAAATTGTGACGAAGATGTTTTCCCTCTGGCCATCAACTATCTGGACAGATTTCTTGCTGCGGTGCCCACAAAGAAAAGCTGCTTGCAGCTTTTGGGGGCCGTGTGCCTCTTCCTGGCGTCTAAGTTGAAATCTTGTCAGCCATTATCTGCAAAGAAACTCTGTCTTTACACAGACAACTCCATCACCTCTCAAGAGCTGCTGGTAAGAGTTTGTACCAAGTCACAGGACATGCTTTTGTACCTAGCCCTGAATTCTACCCCACAGTTTCATTTTCACTTTTTTCATTTTTTGCTGTTTCAGATCTAGTGTAAATAATTTTGGTTTTGTAAGCCACACAGGGCAGGGCTGGTTGTCCTTTTTGCTGACTGCCATACAGAACCATTAGAAATAATAACAGACCTATTGAAAACCATGCTCAGAAAAAAAGCTGTTAGAGATGTAAAGCTGTTATATAAAATCAGTAATAACAAGTGCTGTTGCAAATATGCCTACGTACTTTGAAAGGTTGAACTTCATATTTTGCCCTGTGTTTTGAATGAGCACTATTACAGAAGTGGAACATGAATCACAGTTCCAGGCTGTGTTTGGTGTCACATCATTGTCAGTAAAGTTCCAATTTAATCTCGTATCCATGTTGTGAGCAAAGGATACCAATTGTTGTGAGCAATGGATGTTGTGAGCAATGGATACCAATTTTAAGGTGCTAAAAATCAGATATTGTTGGTACAGTTTTATAGTTAAATTTTATGCTCAAACTGTGCTGTCACACCTCTTAATATCATTCATGGATACCTTTTAATCTTTCTCATTTTCTTTGAGTTCTCTGTTGTGTTCTCATGGTCAGGTGATGTTTGGATGCTAACTAACCTCTATTTCTGTGATATGGTTATATAGGAGGTCACTCATGCTGGGTTAGTTGGTGACACAAATATCTAAGGCAGAGGTGCCCATTTCTTGTCTTGGTGGTCAACCACAGTGCAGAGTTCAGCTCCAGCCCTAAACTAGTCCACCTGATCCAGGTAACAATGACCTTTAGATAAATACTAAGGAATATTCACGGTATATTAGAGCCAGGTGTTTTGGGTCTGAACTCTCAAAGCACCGGCTGCTCAAAGTACCAGATATAACATATCTTCCCAGGCAAAGCTTTGCACCATCTTATCGTAACAAAATGTAGGACCACCTTAGAGTTGACCTAGAATCATGACACCAGAATATGTAAATAATTAAAACAATAATTACTGAAAAAAGAATAATATAGAAATAAACACTGGAGATTTTTTTTCTTTATTTATGTATTTATATGCAGTAACATAACCTACTAGGCATTAGTGTTTCCCAGATGGGGATTAAGCCTAGTCCTGGACTATACAGTATTATGAATGGAGCTTTTCCATCGAAAGAAAACTATAGTCAAAGACTGAATCCCTGTCTGGGAAACCGGCCCATAAAGCATAAATAATAAACTATAACAAAGCTAAATTCTTCACTTTGTTTACATTAGGCCAAGAACAATTCTATAGTTTGTAGGTTTCATTGCTCTCTTCACATAGGCTGTGTGTGCTTTGAAGGTATAGGGTAGATCATTGTCCAGCCACAGACTTGTCCTAGGTTTAGGGCATCAATAACCCATAATGGTATATTTTAACACAGGCCTTCAGAGTAACAGGGGAAGGAATACTCTAAACTCTGCACAGCTGTGGCCCAGAAAGATCATAGTTTTACACCCCTGCACCAGAGCCAATAACACTACAACAGTGCATCTGACATGTAATCCCGCTGGAGTGGAGTGAATTTGCAAATTGTAGACGAAAGAAAACCTGGAAGAGGTAGAAGAAAACCTTGAAGAATTAAAATAATCTTTTACAATGGTCATTCTGATACTGAATAGTGTTATTGCTCCATGTAAAATGTGCCAATTGTTGTTGACCAACTATTTAATTCGGTCAACAACAATTAAATTGGTTATTGGCTATTCTGATATGTAGTGGTTGTGACTCATGGATGGATGAACTTATTGCAGTAGTGCCAAAGATGCCATCTTAAACTTAGTTTATTGCTGATAAATCAAAAAAAGCCAGAGGCTACGCAATGTAGGTATGTTGTGTGGGTGAAGTGGAGCAGTGGAAAAGTCAGCCACAATGTTCTGCTGAAAGGCTCTCTCCTCCACTCATCTCAGAAATGTTAGTTTTGTATGGTTCTTTCATTTTTCTTGGTTGAAGACACAGCATTTTCATTTCTTGCTGAGACAGATTTTGAATGTAATTCACAAGATTGCCTGAAAAGTTCTGTTGCTTCTCTCTGACTTTTGAATTCAGTCTGAGCGCTGCATCATTGTCATTGTCGTACAAAATAGTGTACTTGAAATGGAAGGATAGACTGGGTTCCAGTGGTGGCTGGTCCCAATGAACAGCTGGTCCCTTTGTCTGCCAGTTATATCAAAGTGTAAAACCAAAAAGTGATCAGCACCTCATGTTTCATTTAAATGCTACAGCAAATCCACCATATTAATATCAAAAAACATTATTTTAACTTTACTCCGTAGAGCTAAAGACAGCCATAAAACAACAGATTTTTATGACTATCATCCAAGCTCACTATGTTAGCAAAGGAAAACATTACAGACACATCTTTCAGGTGTGAGTTTCCTGTCTTTCACTGATGCTCACAAAAATTATTTGACCACTAGTAAGGCCTTTGGGAGAATTTTCAGAGTGCTAATCCTAACTTTATAACAATTAGGGAAACCCTGTTATCATTCATATGACAAGTAATCACGAAACCACAAGCACTGATATACATCACTCTGGGTAAGAGCGTCTGCTAAATGCCATAAACATAAACCAAAGTTAATTGATTGGGCAATTTTTGTTCAAGTAATTGTGAAAGCCCTAATTAGCAGCTGTTTGTCGGAAAATCCCTAGAAAGAAAACCTGAAGTGGCCCTTATCTAGCTCATCAATGACTGTTACATCATTTAATGGTCTTACAAGCCTTGCAATGATGCGCTACAAAAATAATCATCTACTGGTTCTATTTTGTGTATTTAGTTTGTATTGCAACTTCTTTCTCACTTCTTTCTCTGCCTAAATTTTAGACATGAAACCTAATATATTATTTCTGACCAAGCTAACTGTTGCTAGCAATGTTGTGCTGTTACATAGAGTTGCATCAGTTGATTGAGCCAAGCAGTATTTTTGGATAAGTTAAGAAGAATCTGTAAACTGTTAGAGCTCCTATTTAGTTTTCATTTCATAGGTAGGCTTTATGACAGATTACAGTTACGAGAGTTTAGACTTTTCTATTCGAATACTCAGGCTAGGCTTATTTTAGATAATGTGCTGCTGTACTTTCCATCACCTTAAACCAAGGCAGAGAAGACAGAAAGTGCTGTGTTTGCACTCTTGGTGCACATACACTCTGCATGCATGAGAAGCGTGTGCAAGCAAAAGGCTTGGTTTCACATGTAGATTTCAGTATGACCATGCCACACTTTCACTGCATTTTGAGAGTATAAAATCGCTGCGTGGGCACCTTGATGCTGTTTTGTACAATGAATAACAATAGTGATTATATCTATATTGAATTGACTGCCCCTTTGGTCATTCAGTACAACATTTTGTTTGGCACCGGTCACAGCCTGGGCAGGGGTTTACAGTAACTGGGCGGTAAGTGTCCTTCTCTGTGGTTGGTGGCTCTTCCTCACTTTGGTATTTGACACAAAGAGAAAGGGGAAGCTCAGATGTGCTGCTTTCTTTCCGTTTTGAGCATCAGCTGCAGACAATTCTCAGAACATTGCTGCAACACACCAGACCCCAGGAAGGAAGTGACTGCATGTGTTGAATTTTGGGGGGTCACAATTAGAAGTAGTTGATTCATGATGTCATGGTGACAAAGTTCCTTATTTGCTTACTTTGAGATTTCATCATTGGTGGTAGAGGTTGGTTGGCTGGCTATGGAAAGGACGACCCTGAATGACGACCCTGCTTCCTTTGTAGAGCACTATGTAAGTCATGAAACTAAGGCATCTACAACCACATGCAGGATGCATCCAACAGGAAGCTAGGTAGCCTTCAGTTCAGTGTCAGAATACTTTCTGTGAGTACATTTTTGGTGGTGAACAGTGGCTTTTAGAGCTAAACCTTTGGTCATTGATAAAACTGTCAAAAAACAGGGAAACATGCCTATATGGTATGGTATTTTTCCCATAGTATGTTAGGACTAAGTTGACCCTAGTCCATGCAAAAATATTTTTGTTCATAGCACACATGGACATTTAAAGCATACACAGGGAATTCCAATATACAGTAAATCCTCGCTTGTTTAGCAGTCGCAGCTCCAGTTTTTTCCTGAGAACCAAACTAATAATTGTTAGCGGAAACCCCTGCATATTTGCGGAAACCGCAGATATCCTCCTTTTGTTTTGTTCGTCTTAAAGCCCTGTATTTTTATTACTGTAAATTAAATTAATTTATTAATGTGTTTACCCAGCTTATACCAAAGAAAATGACAGTGCATACCAAAGAAAATGCCCTTGCATGAATGACAATACAGGATATATTGGGTTAACATCTGTATTTTACATTCTAGCAATGCAGGGTAATTCTAGGACTATATTAAGGGTTATGTATTAAGAGTTTAAAATTAAATTAAAGTGTTTTGGGAGCATATTTGGGTGCATATTTAGGTTTTACACTTTAAAAATAGGCTTTTTTTTTTTACCACATCACAAATTCAGTTTTTCACAATTCGCAGGTGCTCTTGGAATGTAACCCCTGTGATTGTCGGGGGTTTACTGTACTTACTTGAAGATTGCAATAGAGACTAACATACACAGTCACCCCTGTGCTGGGTTGCTAAGCACTGCGCCCAAACATGAACCCTGCACAAGGACGAGGGTACATGGCAGACAAGGCCCGGACCTCACAGCTTTTTTCATGGCAATGTATAATTTTTCATGCATTATAGTGCCAAATTATTAAGACTAAAAAAATTTAAATTTTAATGTTTACATAAATATTAACGTAAATTCAGCTACATTTCTATATAAAAAGTAACCATATACGTTTTGGTACTGGCAAGAGAACACAAAGTCTTGGAGTGCTGAAATGCTGAAATACCGCTGTACTCAGTGGTGGGAGGTTTGAAAGTAGCCAATCCAAGAACGCTATTTATTTCTCCTTGCTGCTGATTGGCTGGTGCCATTTGACACATCCCTAGCTGTACTCAGAGGCGGGAGGTTTGAAAGTAGCCAAGCCGAGAACGTTATTTATTCTTGCTACTGATTGGCTGCTGCCCTGTGATGCATGTGTGGCAGCTGCAGACCAGAATTTCGCCTGTGGGGCGTCTCGAGTGTTCTTGTGGTTTTCGTTTTGTTCTTAAAGCCCTGTATTTTTATTACTGTAAATTAAATGAATTTATTACTGTATTTACCCGTATATACCAAAGAAAACGACAGCGCATACCAAAGAAAATGCAGGGTAAAACTGCAAAAGGGGTAAAACTGCAAGAGTTCAGTTTAAACTGTACAATGCGAATACGGGTTTACCTTTACATTTTCTTTAAGGGTAATGAGTTCTTCTTGACAGACTTTCTTTAGTTTGGTCCATTTTGACAGGAATAAGTACTCCACTAACAATTGGGTGTGTGCTGAAAAAAGATCTGTGGAATGGCAAAATTCATGGTTACAAATGAACCCTGGTTGACACCGCTGCTGGTGGAGATGTTGCTTGGGGATGGTTCACACCTAGAAGAAATTCATTGAAGTGGGTTTTTCTTGTTGCACATATAAGATATGGGTCTTATACAATGATAGTGAAAACTATCAAATAAAAATAGGATAGGACACAAAAGTGAGACTAAGTGTGCCTGTATCACTGTTAAATTCCAGATCAATCAATAAAAAGTTCTCATGTGTATTTTGGCTCACTTTATGCATTGCAGTGTGAACTAATGGTGCCACATGAAAATGACAGTATCATCAAAACCCAAATTCAGTTGCAGACTTTTGCAAAAATCTGTTTGAAAACAGCTAAGTAATGTATCTAGAAAAGCTTTTTTTCATGAAATGGGACCTACCGTTTGTAAATTAAAATGTCATGGGTCCTTTCAGTCACTTCCTAATATTGCTGGTGGTTTCTGTAACACAGGAGTGTCCAAACTTTTTCCAATGAGGGCCACATACAGAAAATTTTATGAATGGCTGGGCCACTTCATGCTTTAAAAAACAAAAATCAGCTAATGCTTGTTAGAAAATCTACTTTATATTGTCTAAATTTATTAAGTAATTTGGCTTATTAAGACATGAATAATGTGTAATATATAGGTTACACATTATTAATATAGGTCAGGAGTAAGTTGGGTGGTCGAAATGCGAAGGACATCACAGAGATGGCTGTCAGTCATTTTGGTTCTCAATCTGTTTTGTTCATATTTAACAGAGAATATGTTTGCTCACATATGTATGTTGAGCCGAACAGACTGAACATTCTTTCTGCATTTCGTCTCATCAGAGGAAACTTGGCCTTTTCCAAGCTGTGGTAGAAGTTGGGAGAGAAGTTGATGTTGATTCCTGAGAGAATCATCACACTGCATTTCTATAAGTTCTAATTGCAGACTCTCTTCCACTTCTTCTGCATCCACCAGGAAGGGAGTTGAGAACAGCTGGATTTCTTTCTCAATGACAGAAAAATCTTGGAAGCGCTGACTCAATTCTGTCATGAGAGATGTGACCACAGACACATATTTCCCCTGTTTAGCAGAAAGCTTGGCCTCTGGAAAAGCACATATGATTTCAGACAGCGTGGGGAAGTGCGCAACATTAAAGTCACATAGCTGTGAGTTAAAGAGACAGAGCTTCATACAGAATGCTTTCATGTGCACATAAAGTTGTGGCACAAGTTGGTCTTTGCCTTGTAGGCTCTTGTACAGTGTGTTTAGATGTTCAGTAACATCAACTAAAAAAGCTACGTCTGCCAACCACAGAGGGGCACTTAGCTCATGAAGAGGTTGGTCCTTCTCGTTCAAAAACTGGTTGATTTCTGATCGCAGGGAATAAAACCGCTGCAGCACTGAGTAGCAGCTTCGCCAGCGCACATTAGAACGGTAGAGGAGGTCCCCGTATTCAGCATCGAGTTCAGATAAGAAAGCTTGAAAGTCTCTGTGGTACAGCCCTCGTGCTTGAATTATGTTGTCAGTTTTCATCACATCATCAAGCTGAACTGTCTAAGGACTTCTTGGTGGAAGATACAGTGCATTTGAACAGCCTCACCTCCATTCTCATGCACCTTGGTGCACACCAGAGATGCCATTCCTTTGCGCTAGTCTGTCATTGCCGGAGCCCCATCTGTTGTAACTCTGCATAGCTTGTTCCATTTAAGTCCCATCTTGTCAAGTGCATCTGACACAGCTTCAAAAATATCCGTAGCCGTTGTTCCCTTTAGGCTCCGCAGATCAAGAAGTTCCTCTATAATGTGAAAGTTATCGTCAACTTCCCGCAAAAAAATCAGCAGCTAAGCGGTGCCTGTGGCATATCTGTGCTCTCATCACATGCAGTCGAGTAAAACTCGAAAACACAAGCTTTATCTAACACTTGATGTTTGGTTGACAAATCTTCAGTTCACCGCACATCTGTGTTTCTGGACAAGCTAACATTGTTGAATTCCTGCATTTTCTCCAGGCATATAGTTCCTGTGACTGTAGTGAGGCACTCTTTTATGAAGTCACCATCTGAGAAAGCTTTCCCATGTTGGGTAATGAGTTGCGCTACCTCGTAACTGGCTAATGGGGCATTTTGTTGTGTTTTGTTAGCACAGAAAAAATACTGTTGTTGAGCTAACAGACTAGCCGCCATTTGCTTAACTTTCTGCACATAATACTCCTTCATCACAGCCTTAGTTTTATTGCAAATCAAACAGACACATTTCCCCTTGAATTCTAGAAAAAATTATTCATTTTCCCACCGTGTCTGAAATTTTCTGCACTCACTTGCACTCACCAAAGTGTTTCTTTGGTTCTGCCTCTTGGTACCCGGACTCGAGACCCCACTCCGAGTTGTCAGAAAGTATATTGCCACATTTCATCACAAGGGGGCGCTTCAATAAACAAACATTATTTTCATCTGATGTGTTTGCGTTTTGATGTGTAATGCACACAGCAAATTCTTATTAAAAGAGCAACAAAGCATAACAAATGCATAAATTAATTACATTTAAATGTATTTCAAAGCTATTTTTTTTTTTGGAGTTTACAAATGCACACAGCTAGGGGTGGGCGGTATAAACGGTATACGGTAGATACGGTATGAATTTGGCCAGCGGTTGAGATTTTGACAATACCGACCTACCGTGATGGCGCATGTTGATGATGTCATCAAGCTGCACCTATTTTGATCGAAAGCATGGCAGCGGCTGCAAGCATGGAGCTTATACATGGGGAGGAGGAGGAGGTGCTCGTAAAGAAGACTGGTGCGGTCATATGGAGCTGGTTTGGGTTTAAGGAGTCGGATGTTGAGCAGATAAATATAATCTGCAAAGTATGCCGGGCGACAGTAAGGCCTTGTCCACATGGACGTCTGAATCAGGCGTATTTTGGGCGTTTGTGGTGCGAGGTGAGCGCGGACTGAGCGCCGACCGTTTTTCTGCTCAATGGAGCACATCACAGCGTCCACATGGGCATTCAGCCCCGGCGCTCGGTCGGCTGCGTGTTAAAATGGCCAACATGTAAACAGTCTGGAGCAGGCATGTCCAAAGTCCGGCCCGCGGGCCAATCACGGCCCGCCATCAGATTTCAAATGGCCCGCAGCTTCGGTCTTATAATGTGTTATTTATGGCTCGCTAGCTCTGTCAGAATAAATAAACCATAAAAATGTAATTGCTCCTTTCACCACACGGTGAAAGCACCACTCTAATGCTATCTTGCTCTGCATCCGTGCCTCAAACCCTCCACTCATTTCTGCCATGGCGACTGCAAAGAATAAGTGTCAGCCAGTTACCTGTTACTTGATCAATCTGAAATTGAGTGTTTTGAACGGTAACATCTGTTGCTATTAACAGTGAAAAGCCTAAAGCACACTAATGAACTTGGACTTATTTTATAAAACTCTTGAATAAAATTATAACTGTTGATGTTATGTACCTGTAGATGTGACACAAACTATTGATTTCTGAAAGATCTTGTAAAAGACCAGGGCAAAAGTCACTTGTTTTAAAATGTAGGGATAACAGACCACTTTGCATTACTTATAACTCCTGTTTAAAATGTTCATGAGGCAAAGATATTTATCAAACTCATGGAAATTTAAGGTATTCTATACAGTTTGTTCAATGTTATCTGACTCTCCAGGTATGAAAGAAAGGCAGAATTGTGTTTTTAAAGTTGTTCACGTCTGCCTGAGTGTCTTACATTTGGTTACATTGCCATTTGAAAAATAAAGGTAACTTTAAAGGACAATGAAAATTGTTTTATAAAATGTAACTTTTGTGGTTAAAAAAATGTCAGAAGGAACTACTGGCCCTTGGGCATCTTCACTTTATCAAATTTGGCCCTCTCTGGAAAAAGTTTGGACACCCCTGGTCTGGAGAGAATAATTACTGCCCCCACAGGTGAATACACGAAACTACACATTGGGCTGCAGGCTGACATTAAACAGTGTCAGATGAGCCCAGTGTAACTGAAGTCAATCAAGCGCAGATATAAAATGCAACAAAAACGCCTATGGCGTTCAGAGCGTGTTCATTTATCCAAGATTCAAACGTCCGTGTGGACGAGGCTTAAAAACTGTGTCCTCCACAAACGCGGAGTCAGTCAAGTGGAAAAAAAAAGGTGGCCCTACACACCAGCAGACTGATATTTTACAAGCATTTTCTAAAGGCACTCCGTATGACAAAAAGGATCGGTGGTGGATTGATATTACAAATGCCATTACCGTGTACCTGTGTAAGGACATGGTGCCATTTCTTACAGTGGAGAAAAGCAGCTTTCAGAACATGAGACTTAAGACTCGATCCACGTTACGAGGTACCTAGCCGCAAACACTTTAGCCAAACTGAAATGCCCAAACTGTATGACAAAGTTACACATCTTAAAAATTACTTGAAAAGTTTTGTAATTTTTAAAAATAAGTTTTGAACAATAAATGTTCTTTAAATGTCATTCTGTACTTTTTTGAAGTGTGTTTATTCTGCTGCAATGTATCTGGTATGTGAGTATGTTCAGAAACAGTCATTTTGACATCTGGGGAAAGAGAACCTAAATTCTTCTCATTATTTAGCTATAGGTTTATTTTAAAAATTACATATTTATTAATCCTAAAAACATCAGACTAGCTTGCTTGCAATTGTGAGTACTGCGACATGCAAAATTCTGAGGGAGGACAGGAAGTGAAGAATATTGTACAAATTGGAAATGTAGGAAAGTGTGCACATAAAAGAACTGGATGAACATGCATGCAATGACTGTTAGAAAATTGCAACACATATTGAATATGATCTATACAAAATAAAGAAAAGTTATTTTTACTACAACTGAAATGGTGTGGAGGCAAATCAGCATTACAGTTTTGTCCTTCCAAATTCCTACTACATGGCTAGCCAGATCAGGCGTACAACTATGTATTGTGCGTCCACGTCCATGACCTCGGAGCTAAAGTAGCTCTGAACAACTGCGCAAACCATAGGCATTGCTGCAGTGTTTGTGGTCGTGGCTAACTGGCTTTAGAGCTTGCCTCCAATTGTCCGCAACTTCATCTGGCAAAAGCACCAGTCTGTAACGTCACATGATAAATACACATAGAAACTGGATTGGTACGTGGATTGCTAACATCAGTCCAATATTCAAAAACTGAATGACACATAAGGTCAGACCCATCTCTAGTTAAAATCCAGGACAACATAAAGTTGTCCAATCTGTTTTTTTTTTCCCTTATCGATGCATTCACAGTCAAGTGAACTGTAGATACAATCTAAGTAAACATTTGGCCTGGAGCTCAAGTCTTACATGTTACAGCAAGGGTGTTCAAACTACGGCCCGCGGGCCAACTGCGGCCCATGATCCATTTTTAATTGCACCGCAGCCGATTCTAAAAATGTAATGAAATATGGCCCACACATAAAATTTGTTCTCAACCATATTGTACTTCTTAGTTTCAACTAGGCTTGTTACGATACTGAAATTAACTGATATTAAGGATGGTGCTCGACACTCGATACTATTTTCGATACTACAGGGGGAGAAAAAAACAAACACAGGAACTTTGTAATAAATATTTTTTTAAATAAATAACTAATATTTTTGAACACCATGAAAAAAATAAAAAGCCAAACAATACAATTAAATAATTTAATTATTTAGATAAATAATTTAATTATGATGAAAAAATGAAAAAAAAAATTATGTTAAGGCTCTATTAGCTTGTGCAAATATTCAGTTTTCTTCTGAGCATGCTCCAGTAACAGTCTACTTTAAGTTTACAACATTGCAGTAGCACATCGCAACCACATTACACTTGATGTTTTTTGGTAAGTTGTAAAATTTTTTTACCAACAAGTCAACATGTTCTTCTGTGAGTCTGGCCCTTCTCAGGGAGCAAATAAGGTCTGAAGTGCTGAAGACACGCTCAGATGGGCAGCTTGAAGCTGCCATGCACAGATATTTCCTTGCAAAATGTGCAAGTTGAGGTAGGTTACTCTGATTGCTCTTCCACCATATCAAAGGGTCCTGCTCTGCTGAGGTCTGGCATGGTCTCAGAAACAGAGCTCTTTCCTGATTTTGTTTTCAGGATCATCTGTCAGTTCCTCTGCTACATTAGGAAGTTGTTGCTTTCTTTGCCCTTGAATGTTGGCCAATAGTGCTGTAAGATCTGCCCTTTGTTTTTTGGCAGAATGGCTGGCCTGGGGAGGAGAGGTCTTAACAGGAGAGATCTGGATACCAGACACACTGTCCATGAGATGGTGCTTAACATCATCTCTCCGAGTGACAAAACTGTCTTTGAATCGGGGGTCTAAGTAGCTGGCAGTATTCAGGACCAACTGTAGATTTCCCTCCTTGTAATGGTCCATTTCCAGTGATGGCTTCTTTGAGGTCCATTGTGAGTCTACTGTCCTTACTGGCCTGAACATTTAGGATGTCATTAAGTTTCCAAATCAGTGGAAGAAGCATTGAGAGCATTAGAGAATGCACTAATTAGTCTCAATACTTCCTTTGCAACTTCTAAAACTGCATTATCAGCATCCTTTGGCATTAGGTGACACTTTTTTCTGTCATCTGCTAAGACTGCGCAGACAGCCTGTTGCTGTTCTGGGAACCACTCAATCATCTCCAAGGCAGAATCCCAGCAGGTTGGTTCGTCATGGATGAGTTCTCTCAGCCTCACTCCTCTCAGCCTCAGCCTGGGACTTTAAGACATACATAATGTTTGTCAGATACGAACAACTGAGTTTTATACGTTTGGCACCATGGCCAAAAATAAAAAAAAAAAGAAATGAAAGAATAAGTGGAAGGGAAAACAAATAAATAAATAAATATTTATTTATTATTTTATTTATATATTTATTATA
>JBBPCX010129349.1:0-19007 GCA_037974365.1 Hydrocynus forskahlii | reverse complement strand
TGGTGTGGCTGGTGGAAGAACTGGGTCTGGGGCTATGACATGGGCAATCACAGGCTCTGGTGTCATTAGTGGCAGAGGAGTGGGTCTGGTGTGCTCATGGTGAACAGGTCATCTGCCCCACAAAACAGGTCATCACTGAATCCACTGAAATCCAGATAACTGTGAAGAACTGTCCGCTCCTTTGCCTCTACTTTTGCACACTAAAAGAAACTGAAAGGTGGAAAAGAAAATTAATAAGACACATGAAGCTATTATCAAGTAAAAACAAATCAAGCCATGATAATTAACTTTATCAGAATTACAAAAATATATTTCTGTAAATTAATTGCAAATGGACTTAGAGGAAACTCTTCAAATAGATAGGAAGTAATTAAGTACAAATATTTAAGTACTGCACTTAAGTAGCATTCTCAGGTATCTACTGTAGGCTATCTACTCTTACCCCACTACATTTCAACAAAAGTATCTGTTCTTTCTAAACAGGCTACCGGTAGTTATTTTTGTGTTAATGCATTTGAGGGAATTTATCATAATATTCAGTTCATTGCCTTGTGGTGTGCCTTCCCAACATAAGGCAACTTAAACTTTTACCAGTCTTATTTTAACTATGTATCTAAGAATAAGTATCTTTTGCCATCTCTGTTATGCAACAATCCCTCCCAAGAGCTGGTAGTGGTACATGGACTAAAATCCACTGCCATTACGCGAATTCAAGATCAGTGCCACTGCGCAGTGCTGCGCTATCTTGATGGATTTAAGTATTGCTGTGGGTAGGCTATTAGCTAAGTTGGACAGTGTTGATTGCAAAATATTTTACTTCAATGACACGAGAAATCTTGTACTACTAGTTAATAGTATCCAGGCTTTGATTTATGGTGCCTTGCAGCTGGCACATCATGTATCATGTATAGGCTATAGTTTGTGGGTCAGGAACAGCTGTGTTTTGTGTGTCAAGTAACCTAGGTTAGCCCAAGTTTGTATCATTACGTAGCTATCAAGGCTACCAGTTTCCTAGCTGAATTTTACAAAAAGATTGCATATCTGAAAATTTTTTTTTTTTTTTCATGTGTCCATATCATCCTTACCTTGATCTTGGTGTTTGTATTTCAGTGCCATCTCCACTATCATTTTCTCTCAAGAAAATGACATTTTTAGTGCTAGACAGCAAAATAACCACTTCAATTTATTGACGTTAATGTGTGTGGGAAAAGTGCTACATTGGCATAACACAGTAACTTCAGCGCGGCAAACAGTATCTTTACTTTGGTGCTTGGTGAAACAAAGGCAGAATGCCTTAACTTCATTGTAACGTAATTCCAGTGTTCTAGAGTGCAGCGGAACAAAGCTACACGACTGCAACTGACGTTATGGGATTCTGTCTCATTTTTACCAGAAAACAAGAAAATTGACTCAAGATATTTTTCTACATGATAAAACTGCTGTACATTGTTCCAAAAACTCATTTTCGCCCAAAATTGATGTTACAGTCTTTTGCCTTTGCACGGCAGTGTAGTGTACTTCTTATACTGTACTGCTGGCATAGTTTTTATTCTATTGGTTTCATTTTGGTCCTCTTACCTTCATACAGTCCACTTCTTGCCATGACAAATTCCCCACTTGTGGGACTCTTAAAGGTTTATCTTATGAAATCTTGGAGTAGCTAAATTTGTAAAATTGTGCTATGAAGTAAATAGGACCAGCAGTCATCACCAACAAACATTACACAGCCAGCTCAGGAAATACTACCTTTAAATCATCACTTTTGATGATCATGTACAAGCAACATCAACAATGCCAACAATCGATAATGCATGGAGCTTGGTCATAGAAATGAAATTCACCACTTTATCAAGACATGGTTTCACATAAACACACACACACACTCACACACACCAAACTCCAGCTATAAACTGGTTCCCTAGTGGTCTGGCACCACTGTGGAATTGCCTTTTCTTACCTATGTCAAAACATCTTTAAACTTTCAGTTCTTTCTTTTCTATGCCCAACCATATTTAAATTTTCAATGTATATTTAAAAGTAATTAACATGAGCAGTTAGTGTGTAAATTAATATATAAATATGGGACACTATGGAGGAACTTTGTATGTAACACTTCGCGTTCCCCACTGGCTTCACCACAGTTTGTTCCTCTTGACTGCAACACTGAGCAAGAATCTGCACTGAAGAACCCTTATTTTCATAGATAATCACATTTTTATTTGATGTTGCAGTCAGACATTCCTTAATTTGTTCTCAGCCAGGGATTTAATAGTGTAAAGATAGAGTAAAGTAGGGACCAAACATTTGAATTTGTGTGTAAAGCACATGTCAGACATGATTAGCTTCTGTGGTGGTTTGGGTGAATTATGGCATTAATGTCCTAATGCCAGTCTTTAAGCATGACACATGAATAACTGGCTTCTGTATATTTGGTTTAAAATATAAAAAGGTATATTGCACTTATATGCAGCCATGTACACTATATGGCCAAAAGTATCTTAATTATTGAATTCCGGTGGCCCCTTACTTCCAGCAAAGGACAATCTTAATGCTTCAGCCAACGAAGACATTCTGGACAACACCATGCTTACAACTTTGTGGACCCAGTTTAGGGAAGAACCTTTTCATGACTGTGTCCCTGTGCACAAAGCAAGTTCCATAACGACATGGTTGAATGAAAGAACTCGACTTGTCCTGACCTCAACCCCATCCAACACCTTTGTGATGACCTGGAACTCAGACTGTGATCCAGACCTTCTCGCCCAACATCAGTGTCTGACCTCATAAATGCTCTACAGAATGAATGGGTACAGATTCCCACAGTAACTCCAAAATCTTGTGGAAGCTGTTATAGTTGCAAAGGGGGACCAACTCCATATTAAAGTTTATGTATTTGAATGCGATGTCATTAAAATCCCTGTTGCTTTAATGGTCTGGCATCCCAATACATTTGTGCATATAGTATAATTTGCAATAGTCTGTTTAGTCTGCATTAGAAGCCAGAATAGTTTAGAAGCCAGAATAGTTTAAAATGTTGCTTTCAAAAGTTCATTTCATCAGAGTTGCGCAGGATTGGACCGCAGTGTCTCATTAATATTCATAATGTGTACTGTGCCAGCGTCCTCCTTACATATCAAATAAACTGGTGATCTAACAAACAAACAAAAAATAGTTATCTCTGGTTATATGAAAACAATATCCTCAATATCCTCAAAAGAAAAACACCATTTACGATCTTTAACATGTGGTTACAACCGGTATAGCTTCGTGATGAGATGGCAAAAATCAAGGTTCCATTAGGTGCTATGTGAAGTGGATATGCATCAATATTGGATTTCTGTAGCCCATGATGCCACTTTTGCCGAGAGTGAAAATGAGGTGCAAAATTGAGTTCTGTGCAATTTTCAGGCCAGTGTTTCGTAGTTTTTAACACCTTTCCCGTTCTTTACCATGGTTTCAGCTTGTAATCAGTGGTCTATATTCATCAAGTGTCTCAGATTAAGGATGGAGATGTAAGGTTAGGTCTCACCAGCCTCTACAGTCTTATAGAGAGCAATGCAAAAGGCATACACTGCTCTCAGCTGAGAAAAATATAGGCCTATTTAGATATAATTGTTCTTCAATAACTGCGTGTCATAATAAAGGGCACTCATTCTCTTATAGAAAAACAGAAAATCTCCTTTTTCATGCAAAATGTTCAAGAATTTTACATACTGTATTAAATAACCTAACTTACCTAATTACCAAGGAAGTTAAAAGGTACACCTATTGGTGTCTGTACTATTGTAATATTATTCTTTAATTAGTTGTAGCTTTGTAGTTGTACATTTGAAAATCTTTTAAGGCTACTGGTTTTACCCAGCATTTGCCGCAATGAGGTCAACTGCTACTGTATCTGTACATTCTCTCAGAGCAGTACCCTAAATCCCCCATGTCTTTGTAATGTGAGTTACCGCTTAAGGGGGGCCAGAAGCTAATTGTTTTCAAGGCAGTCAAAAGCCCATTTCACACAGAGCCACACTCACAGCAGGATATTCCCCTGTGCAAAGAACCAATGTCAACTATAAACAGAACAAAAGAAATGCAAATCATGCCAAAGGCATTGAAAGTTCTTTGTGGTCAGGAAAGTGTACTTCTCTTTGCTCTTTTTTCAACTACATTTCTACAAGAAGAAGAAAAAGAAATGAACAACTTTATGTATGAAATAGACACCCATGTATATAGTGTATAGTATATACAGAGTATATATACAGTATATTCAGCAAAGAAGGAATTGAGGTAATTACATTCTAAAGCAAGTTTTCCTTAAAGCCTGAAATACACTGATCAGCCATAATATTGAAACAACTTATTTAATATTGTGTAGAATTTAGTGGCCAAGTCAACACCTTGAGCTGTTTATAATGTTCCTTAAACCATTCCTGGGCAATTTTCATAGTGTGGCAGAGCACATTATCCTGCTAAAAGAGGTAACTGTCATTAGTGAATACTGTTGAAGGGGTGTACTACCAAAATACTGTTACATAATGGTACATTTATGGCATTTAGCAGACTTATATCCAAAGCAACTTCCATTCCCTAACTACAGGGGGCAGTCTCCCTGGAGTAACTTGGGGTTAAGGGTCTTGCTCAGGAACCCAGCGGTGGTTTGCTGAAGGTAGGATTTGAACCCATGACCTCTTGGTCCAGAGGCAAGTCGGCCAATGCCACTCCACACATGTGTAGGCAACATTGCACAGAGCGTCACACTTGCCTTCACAGACTTGTCTTCCTCCTGTAATGTATTCTGTTGCCAGGACACATCACACCAGGCCACCTTCTTCCATTTCCAGTTCTGATGCTCACATGCCCATTGTGGACAGGCTTAGCATGGCTCTGCATCTGTGCAACCCCATGCACAGCAGGCTGTGATGCACCGTGACAATTTCTATCATAGCCAGCATTTCTCATCAGTTGGTGCAACAGCTCTTCTTTGCGACTGTGCCAGGTGGGCTTGGTTTCGCTCCCCATATCAGTTAGCCTTGGGTGCCCATGACCCTGTCGCCAGTTCACTGGATGTCCTTCCTTAGACTACTTTTGGTAGTCTGCATGCCAGAGACACCCTATTTTGGACATGCTCACACCCAGCCATTTAGCCATCAGAATTTGGCCCTTGTCAGATCCTTTTGCTTCCTCATTTTTGTTGCTTCTAACACATCAACTGGAAGAACAAACTGTTAACTTTTTGCTTTATATAGCTATCCTTCTCTTTAACATGTGGCACTGCCATGAGACAGTCAGTGTTATGATACAAACATTGTGACTGATCAGTGTATATTGCTTAGTAAGTGTTTATTGTTCATTTTCTTTGTTGTGGTCCAATTTCTGTAAAGACCCTTCAACTCTCCCATAGAGCTGCATGACATAGCTCAGTACTGATGATGACCCACTTTGTGCTGTGCTGAATTAAGAAATTAACCAAATTATTGTCACTTTTCTGCCTAATGTTGACTGGCTTAACATGTCACATGAACAATCTAAATGTTGTGAACTATTACAGTTCATATTTTAGAATAGTTTACAGCTATAGCTCTTTTGGGTAATTCCTAACGAGTGTTTCTGTTTTTCCTTTTATTTCTTTTTTCTCTATTTCTAATTTTTAGTACTTTCCGTTCAGGATTTTGCCTACTTATCGTTAGGTTCTTGTTTAAGGATTAACCTGTGATTATCCTGTCAG
Organism: Hydrocynus forskahlii; assembly: GCA_037974365.1. Taxonomy (NCBI): domain Eukaryota; kingdom Metazoa; phylum Chordata; class Actinopteri; order Characiformes; family Alestidae; genus Hydrocynus; species Hydrocynus forskahlii. Next base: position 13,291 of record JBBPCX010129349.1, on the reverse strand, counting down.
CCTGTGCCCTGACCCCGACTATGGTTCCTGCATTATTGTAAAGGTAATTTACAAATAGCATTCTTATGACATGAGGGGTGGAATAAACTTAACTTATCAAACTGCATGTAAATTAAACCTTAACTTAATAAGCATATGAACTAAAATATTCTGTAAAACTTATTTGGTTTGATAAAACTTGTTTGAAAGTTGATTTTTTTTTTAATATGAGGCATCACTAATCAGCAGGGTGGTACATGTTTCTGTGATGAAAGGAAAGGTTAAATGAGTGTAAATGAATTGAAAACTAAAGGTTTTCTTTAATTATGAACTGATTTCAGAAAATGAACAACTCATCCTTTGAGTGCTTTTTTGATTGTTTATTAATTGCTTCATTTAGAAAGTTGCTTCCATCTCTCAAAACTAAACCCAGATCAGAAAGTAATTCTGTTTTTTCTTCACATGCATATAATAAAAAGCTCTCTTACTGTTCTAGTCTGTTATTAAACTGTGTTAGTCAGAACAGCAAACTGCAGCGGATAAAATGATTCTGAAGAAATATAAGTAGTTTCTCTCTATCGTGATAGCCACTGAAGAAACACCAGAGATTCAGGTACATTGCTGTTATTTTCTCGGAACACATGAAGAACACTGGATTGCAGTAATGACAGGCAAAAAAATACCAGTGTGCACAGGGTCTGTGGCACATATCCACCCAGTTTGGCTTTTTCCTTTCATTAACTGCTCAATGTGCCTTACATATAAAGACCTACAGATACAAAATATATACGTATATACTTTACTTTGGAGCTTAAGACCATGTTAAGAAAGTGGACCTCATGTATATTGCTGATTATGTAGTCTTATGATTCCTGGCACAATCCAGTAATAAACACCACAAAGCCAGCAGTAGTCTCCAAAACATGTTTATTTTGTGTCCACTGGTGCTGAAGTAACTCCACTGAAGGGTGAAATCTCATTAGGCAGTGGTGATGGAATAAAGGATAGGAGAAGAAAAAACATCAGTAAAGTTAAAGGTGTTTTTGTAGATGAAATTGCTTAATTGTTTAATTTGGTACTGTCAGAGAGTTACGACTTACAGGCACCATAATGTTCTTTCTACAATACTAATGACCAGGGTCCTTTTGTACAGTTTTATTTTGTACTGATTTTCCATTTCAGCATTTCACTGTCATTTTCCTGTATTTGTTAGCACCTCTTGTATTAGAATGGGGATCTAACCACTTTTAAGAGTGTTAAATGCAAATTCACTTTATGGTAAAAAGTATTGGGACACCTGACCATTACACCAACAGGGACTTTAATGACATTGTATTCAAATACATAGACTTTGATTTGTTCCCCCCTTTGAATAGAATATGGAATTGTTCCCCCCTTTGCAGCTATAACAGCTTCCACTCTTCTTGGAAGGCAGCTCTAACATACAAAGAACTAACGCTTGGCAGGATACGCAGGGTATATCTAAGACAGAATAACAGAAACATATAAGATCTAGACACAAGGAAGCCAGTGAAGACCAGAAACAACATACCTGACTAAGAGACACTGAAAGAAAAGGGCTATATATACACAAGCACAAACGAGACATGGCTGGGAAACACTACCATACAGATTGGATAAGGGAGGAAACTAGGAGGAAAGAGGTTTAGACCAAAACATGCCTGAAAGGTGCTGGGGCAGAGATAAACAAGCAGAGTAAAAGAGCTAAGAAAAACAACTGGAAAGAGAAAGCAACAGCAGATACAAGGAACAAATAGTAAATATGTTATATGGAGACTACAGAATTTTCCGTTTTTAATGGAAGAAAAATAACTTTAAAAACAGTAAAAGAATAGAATATTCAGTTCTAATTCACTGATTAAAGGACAGTTTTAATGGGAAAATTTGGCAACAAAGCCTCACTACCATTTGAAACCATTTGATTTTTATTTCAGAGACAGCACAATAATAGACTAAATTCAGTTATGCATAATTGCTGAATAACTCACTCAATTTAAAATTAATTTTACCTCACTGAAAAGACTCCTGCCTTCCAGTAGTAGAATTCATCACCCTTATATCAAATCTGGTCCTATAGTACTCTTTAACCACACACCTTTGTGTTTTGCCTGCTCAAGCGCATCCAACTAGCATATTTACCGATCTGAAGCACCAGGAATGAGTTTATGTTGTTCAAACATCAAATGTGGAAAGATTTGGGGCTTAGCTTGAAACCGTTGTCACATTCTCCCAGTCCTCTCTCTGTTTGCTGTGGCTTTTTGTAATGTTCTCTACTGTTCCTGTTTTCTTGTCTGTGTCACATGGCGTGGAAAATGGGATGCACAAGCAGGAGCTCTGAAAAACGGCTTATTGCGGAAAACAGGGATACATGCAGCACAGGGATACTAGGACAGGGAACGGAGGGATCACATAATTTACAGGGACATAGACAAGGTTCAAACATATGTCAGGATTCACACAGGTTGGAATAGGCAGGCTACAGTTCCTTTGGAAGGCACAGTTAGGAGATACAAGTTTTACCAGGATGGGTACTGGTCCACAGCGGTGGGCCGGTGCCAGCCATGCCCACTTGATGAGACCCATAGTCAACCCATTCACCTAGGTCACCTGTTTCCCACCAAGCCAGGAGAACCAGCGCAGAACCCTTACAGACCCTTTACCCAGACTCCCCCCAGGAACAGGCCTCGCACTCCTGGTTAGAGAGGCTGCAACACCACGTACGCTCACAGTCCAGGGCAGCCGAGAAGGAGGCCGACACGCAGCGAGGGCAGGCCGACCCGGTCCTGAGCAGCAGGAACATCATGAACCAGAACACTGGGACCAGTGAGGAGCAGACATCAACAACAGAGGGACCTAGAACACGCAGGCACAAGCCAGGCAATACCTGAACACCAGCATAACATAATCAGTTAAACACAACAATAACCAAGGAGAAGAAGGGAAAGAAAGTGAGACGCATGGAAAGCAAGGCGTGAGGCTGGAAAGATGTTTGCCTCATTGTAGAGGAAGCTTAAATAAAGGGACAAACAAGGAGCGGGTGAAACTAATCGGAGTCACGGGACAAACCGAAGGCAGGATTAAGAAATAAGGAATTCAGAAGTGTCTAAATAAAAGTCCCATGAAACCAGGGAAAACAGGGGGGTATTCCATGAAACAGGATTAAGGGAAAGTCTCACTTAGTGAAGTGGGAGTTCCGTTCCATCAACGCGGTTTAAATGAATCCCTGCTGTGTTACCATGATAACACTGGCGAACATGTCTGCTCCGAAACAGGTTAACGTTCTCACTTAATTAAGCTTTTTCGCAAAGAATGTCGGATGTGTGGAAACGGATTTACCGAGAGATCTTTCCGTCATGAGAATTCCCGCTCTATCACTACTCGTTACAAACCCCCCCCCCAAAAAAAAAAAGTCTCAGCAGTTTCATTGTATTAAAATATTAAATACTTATAGTATTGCAAATGTCAAACAATAAATGCAACCAATGAAATCAGAAATAAAAATACTATACTAATGATAAGAACATAAAGCATAAAACACTGTTATTATTTAAAATATAACAACAATAAAAATGATCCTTAGTTAATCAAGATAGTTAAGGTCAGGCCTGTTGAAGCAGCACTGAGTGGGACCGACACCTGCCTGGAGAGTCAGAAGAAAGAAGAAAGACACAAGTGTGGCCTGTCCATTTATAGAAGACCCTGTGGAGGAGGGTGTGTGAATAATTCAAAGGGCATTTAGACCACCAGCTCCAAGGGTCTTCAGGGACAGAATAACCCCTCTTGCCTTCCTAGATGACTGTCTGTGGGAGAGATATCGGTTCAGCACACCCAGCATAGTGTACCTATGTGTCCTGCTTGAACCACACCTCAGCAAATCCACACAGTGAAACCAAGCCCTGACCACAGTGCAGTCTGTCCGTATTGCATTGTGGATCTTTGCCAGTGGGACATTCCGCTACAGTGTTGGTGATGCTGAGCATCTGGGAGAAGCAACGCTATGCCGTGAAATAAGAAAGGTATACCGAGCTCTGGACATCTTGTCATCTTTCTTGATGTCCAACTTTGTTTTCTTTATCAGAAGCCTTTTGTATTCCATGTCTAGCTTCTCCCTTTCAACGGACAGGAGCAGCTTTCTTTTATAAATGGCACATATATCCTGTGACAAGGGATAATGGGTCACAAAGAAGCTCCGTATGTTGTTTGCAATAATAAGTAGTAGTTACTCTCATCACTCCCTGCTGGTGTGATTCAATCCTGCAGTAAATCCTGCAGTATTGTTAATAAATTCTACAGACTGAAAACACATCCAAAGCATTTCATATGCGGTCGCACCTCCGGCATGTCAGTGTCTGCTGACACTGTTTCCTCGTCAACAGCCCTAGATGGACTGGGGCCATCAAAATCAAACTGCGGAAATGAGGAATAGTAAAGTTGTTGCATGACACTAACTTTTATTTAAAACCAAAAACATTACATACTTACACATGGGTCAAGAGTGTCATGGACTGGTGTGGCCGGGGATCAGCCAGAAATATTACATCACTGAAGAGACAGGCATACCAACAGTTATCAGAGATCACTATTAAGGGATGGGTACCTAGAGGAAAAGAAGTGGACAATACATTTAACATATTTTCCCAGATGCCTGGAGGGATGATCTCTGTTGATATCCCCCCTTCTACTCCTTCCACGCTTTGAGCCTGTCTGCAATATTCGGCCAAGCCACCAACCTGGCTTTATTGATGGCAACAGTATTGCCATTTTTGTTATAATATTTTTTTGTGTTCTTTGTATAGCGCCTTCGGAAGCATTTATTCTGCTGTTGGAAAAAAAAAGCTGCTCTCGTTTTGCTCTCGTTACGCGTCATTTCATCTGCCTCGCAGCCATCCATTCATATGGGCTTCTCAAATATCTCGGGTGCGCGCACTCATTGAGACTATGCAAGAATGTCTTGAATTGGACTTGATTGGAAAAGCCTGAACTGCATTAGTGGAATGACTTGAGGCTTAATTGGGAGCTAGTGCTAGTCTGAGTCTCACTTTTTTGGGGGAGTCTGGCTTTCTTTAGCTACTTTCATGGAATACCCCCAGGGCAGGATGTTACAGTCTGTTGTTGTTTACATGTGCTTTTGTTTATGTGTCTGTTCCATGTGAGTATGCTTTGGTCTTAGCTCTGCCTTAGCTCCACCCCCTTGTTGTCCTGTTCACCTGTGTCTCCGCCGCTGCTGTAATTGTAATTTCTAGTTGTCCGGGTTTTCTTCTGGCTTTGTTAAATCTGTTTCTTTTCTCCTCTGTTTCCGCTGTGCTCCTATTCTTGTTATCCCTTGGACCATCTTGTGTTTTTTTTTTTTCCTCATGTTTTGTGTACTCTGGACTTCTGTGATTACAGCCTGCTTGTCTCGATCCTCACAATATTAAATCTTAGGATGCATGTCCCTTTTACCATACTGCCATATATTACCTTCTTGTTAGATAGCAACGCATAAGCTAATGTTATTAGTGATCAGCGAAACACAGGCTGCATTCGAATACTTACTTAAAACTTTCTTTTTATCTGGCTTCCTCGGTTTTGTTCCATAAACTATGGCTTCACTAAATTTACTAGCCGAGCAGATTAGCATGTAGACTGCAAGCAAAATGCAGACAGGGAAAGGAAGCTATGAACTATTTGTGGTAAAAAAACACAAACATTTTTCTCACCATTTCTAGGGGGGTCCTCGAGTTACAACAGTCTCAACATACGGTATTTAAATTTTACACTCACTCCCACTCCCACTCGACTTACACTGTCAGCCTCGTACTTACGGACTACGTGGGTGAACTACTTTGGTTGCGTGTGGTGGAAGAATATGCAGTAACACGGCGTATGAATGAGAGAGTTTTCCTGTTCCTTTTCCTTTTCCGTGGGTTAGGATCGATAAGCTGGATGGCCGGTAAGCTATGGGCAGCTGGATGACCTAGTGGTTAGGGCGTTGGCCCTGGAATCAGAAGGCTGTGGGTTCGCATCCCAACAGCTTGTGTCACCACTGAGGTACCCTTGAGCGAGGTACCGTCCCCACACACTGCTCCCCGGGTGCCCCTTGTTGGCGGCAGCCCCCTGCTTCACTTGGTGAATGGGTTAAATGCAGAGAAAGAATTTCACATTGTTCACACTGTGCTGTGGTGTGTTCACATGTGACTATAAGGGTAAATAAATAAAATTAAATAAGTGGCTAAGGTGTGTTTTGACTAACACCAAAATTAGGTTACATCACTGGCGAAGAACAGTTATGTAACCCGAGTCTATAATACACAATATTCAATTTACCTATGTTTCATGAATTGAGGTGAAGGTTATTTAAAGCGAACTTAAAGCTAAGCTTAGATTTGTAATGCTGCAGATGCAAAAGAAAGAAGAGGGGAGGAACACAATGCAGTCATCAACACAATTCCAAACCAAATATAAAGGATGTTGTCACTTAAAGGTAATTTTCTGACATGAACTTAGCATTCCATAGACGTGGTGTCAAAATGATGGATAATCGGTTCAGCAATACCATCGGGCTTAAGCCCCATTTTAATAACCCTTTTATTAGCCCTTTTAGCCCCTTTTAATAACCCTGCTGAAATGGACATGATTGAGTCATTAAAAATAATGGTGCCAAATTAACCTTAAAAAGGTTCCTTATCATTGTCATAGAAGAACCATTTCGCTCCATAAGTAAAGGTTCAAACTGAAAGCGTTTTTTTTTCTGATTGATGTACCTTGTTCTATTATTTTCAATGGGGCGGACACATTTTCTGTGCTGCTTTTGCTGTGTGGAAGCAGTTTATGCACATTGCATGGCTGCATTTTTTGTGAAGCACTCCAGAGCAATCTTAGTTATCAGCATTATTTGTAAGTTATTTTATTTATGTATTTATGTATTTTGTGCTGACCAAGAGATCAAGAAAACATGGGGCCTTCAGTGGTGATGGTGATCTCTTAGTTCTGTGACTTCACAAACACGAATTCTCAAGACATCAACAAAAAGCCGGCAAGTATTTTGCTGTTCCATTATGTTCTCTAACATCAGCAAGCACGTATTATGACTAATTGCAAGCCAGTTAGCTATTACTAAGTATCGCTTTGCATCAGGGATACAGTGTTCTCCCGCAAAGTTGCGGTTCAGAGTTTGTGGACTGAGTCTTAAAACAAATGGTTTGAAAGTTGCCAATCCAAGAGCATTATTCATTTCTCCTTGCTGTGACGCATCTCTGGCAGCTGCAGTCCAGAATGCCTGCATTATTTCCTGCATGTTTACCTTTACATTTTATTTAAGTGTAATGTATTGAACTGAGTTTAAAATGAAATTGAAGTGTTTTGTGAGCATATTTGGGGGCATATATAGGGTTTAGACCATACCAATAGGCATTTATAGGCATTTGTTTACCACATCACAAATTTCACAATTCTCAGGTGGTCTTGGAACGTGACCCCCGCAAGTTTTTGGGGTTGATTGTACAGGCAACCACACGCAGCAATATGTACCATCCAAGAAAAGAAAACAACACTTTCCTCTGGTTTCAAATGAACACAGTGTGAATCCCATCCCCCATAAAATCTTTTAATTCAGAATTCTGCCAACACCCATTTTTGTAAATGAGATGTGTGAGTATGAAGAACCCTTTTAAAGTTTGAAGAACCTCAACATGAGGTCTGCCTCAATTAAAGAGTTTTCCCTATTACCAGATGTCCAAACCAGGAACCGTTCAGAAACCTGCCCTGCTGACATCCCCTCTAGTGGCAGAGCAGCCACTCATGGCAAGCTTCCCATAGACCACCTTTCTAACATCTGTGGTCTAGGAGATAACATGGCAAATTCCCCCTCTCTCATCCACACATGTCCTCACAATCTGCTTTAAAAAGTCCCCAAACACCCAGTGTCTCTGGTCACTGAGCGGAGCCAGACAACTCCGTCTGACAAACTGTCATCTCCCTCATAAAAAATACATCTCCCAACCTCCATCCGTCCTGGTGCCAACCCCATAATTCAGCCTTGATTTGATTTTGCTAGGGTACTGCCCTGCAGGTCGCCATAGTGCTGTCCAGCTTATCACAAATTATGTTCTGTCCTTGGTGTGTGTGTGTGTGTGCGCGAGCGAATTTGCACAACACACTGGAATAACACAAAGCACTAAGTGGCTTTAGTGACTTCAGAATAATAAAATGTGGAGTTCTCCTCTTCGCCTGTGTGTAAAGCACGGTTTTCAGAACCTATATGTGAAATATGTGAAATAATAATATAATTTGTGAAAATACTGTAAAAGGTCAAATGATCACAAATCTTTTGCACAATGATAAATTTGATCCTAACCGAAATTAAAAAGAAGGCAACCATTATGTGTTTGCTCTCATCTTTAGATTCAGCTGAGCCAAAAGAGACTCCGTTGTGTCTCCAGGTCCATAATGGAATAACTCTTTTGAGAGTATGAATTGCAAATGCAAGGGTACAGACTTTTTGATATGGACATGATTTACCAAAATGAGAGTGGGCTCAATTAAATACACATCTTACATCTAACTGCATCTGGACTGTACTGAGAGGTGCAAAATTACCATTGGCCAAAAAATCAGACAAGCAAGTACATCTGTAGGTAGATGATTAGGTAGACCTTTTCTACCTAATTTACCTAATGACACATTCAGATGTCCTTGAAAGCTCGTAAAAGTGGAACATTGTAACAAGGTAAATATGTTCCAGTGGTAGTCAATAACTAGCAGAACTGACATGGCTCACTACAAAACAAGGACACACAGTATCAGTCAGGTAATACTCTTATGACACATGCAAAAACATATGGTACTAGAAGGTAATAGAACCCTTTTGTAAATAATTTTCCATCTGTTAAATGTGAGTGACTGAGTTACAGGCCAGTGAGTTACAAGTCTTATTTCAGTATGAATATGCACTAATCCATTCCCATATATACCTACAACAGATTCACACTTACCATGCTCACATCTGATTCAATTACAACCATTGTGTATTGTAGCCATTGATTACTTCCATGTGAAAAGGGTTCAGCATAAAGCTTACACACCTTATTCAGCACAGTACATGATCATGCTAAGTGCTGCAGAACCTTACAAGATGAATAACTTAGGCAGGGGTGTGACTAGGTCCATGTTAGAGGGAATTAGCACTATGGTTCAAGTTTGAATGAATTAAGAAATAGCAAATAACAGAGGCCAAGTTGATGTAAACACAAAGCCCCCCTCCTCTAGCTTTGTTGCTAAGATTAGCATCACGGTCGCTTCCGTACATTAGCATGTTGCTAATAGCTGTAGCCGACTCCGGAACGCTGTCGTCGAGCCATGTGTCCATAAAAACGTAAGCACAACAGTCTCTGAACTCACGCTGGGTGGTTTGCTAGAGTCAGATGTAGTCCAGTTTATTGTCCAGGAACGTTGGCCAGAAAGATGGATGGGATTGCTGGCCGGCTAGCATTAGCTTTTAGCCTGGCGTGGACCCCGGCTCTCTTGCCGTGCTTCAACTTCCTCATGTACCACTTGCGATGTCTCCTCCCCCGTCCATCGGCATCAGACAACACCGTGGTCTGAGGGCCCGGTCCGCATAACAAGCCGAGATCTTGGAGTTTCAGCAGCAGCTCATCATCGAGGTAAGCTAAACGCTTTTCTCTTATCTGGAGCTGGGTCCGGTGGTTGTAGACCTTTTGGTGTGGAGACTGGAGAAAAACACTAAGTTTTGCATTAAGGTGTTGGACCTGGAGAGGCCGCTGCAAGCTGAGCGCGCCACCATCTCTAGCCCCACTTCTTCAATTCTACATGTTACAGATATCCCATGTTAGGGTTCCTATTGTCCTTGACTTTGTCCTCATGTTTTTTTAATATACTATGTTGAGTCCTTGGCATTTAAACCAATGACAAACCACATCCTTGGCATTTAAGACAATGGAAAGTGTGGGGACAATACCTTGCTCTCAGTGGTGGCCTTTCAATAATGGCCACCTCCCTAACCACCAGCCCACCAGCTAAAATTATTTCATTTCATACAAACACTTACTTAGCTAAAGCAACCATTGTTTCAAGCTTTAAAATCTCTTTTATTGTTTGCCTTGTCCGCCATCGTTTCCCCTTATTCTCTCTCAAGCTTCTTTAACTATATCCTCCAAAAGGTTTTTTTCAACCAGGGACGGGGCCACAAAAGAGCCAGGGTGAACCAGTATCATCCCATATTGACAGCTGGCCCACCTATTCAAAGTGTTGCAGCCTATAGCACAATTTGCCAAATGTGAAAATAAAATAAAATATAGCATTCCAGCGGTTAGGAAATGTCTGGTCAAGGCCAAACATGATCCTCAAATCTAACCAATATTCAGTGAAATCCCCAGAAATGGGACTATGCCGAGAATCAGACAAAAGTGATGGATCCATTGCAGGTCAATCCATCTCATTGTGTGGGCTGTAGTTTTGGTGATGCTTCGTTCATGTCTGGAATTAAGGGGGTTATATATGTCATATATGTCATTTTCACTGCTTTATGATGGGAAACAGCTGACCTGCCAGGGTTTTGGAAATCCAGAAAGACCTCCAGCCTAGTCATCCATGTCTTGTGCTCAAGCAATTGACAAATTATGTTGTTTAAAATCTAGGTCAGTTATTAAAATGCTGATTTTAGTGGGTGCTAATTTAGAAGTACGTTGAGTGCAGTGACAATAACAATAGCCAGACAGTAATCAAGGCACAGGCACATATTCAACACATCCTTAAGATGTTTACAGATAATATTTTAAAAATATGACATAATGGGTTAGTCTTTCACCTCTGGTTCCGGAGAATGACTGCCAGAGTCATTGAGCCATGTGTGCTTTCCAGGGAGCAGGGTGAAAAATGATGATTACCTCAAGGATCTTTGGAATGCAATTCTGGATAAATATCTGACTGAGCTAACCAGCCAATAAGGGATATGTGCCCAAAAAATCCAAGGGCACTTTCTAAACACCAGACATACTCAGAGTATGTTGAGGGGCATCCAAGCCATCGCTGACTACAATCAACCACCACCTTCTCTCTGTGACAGCGATGCCTCTTTCTCCGATGTGGTGCCTTCTATGCATGGTCCGATGCACTCAGCAGTGAGCCCACAAGGAAATCCACTCCTCTCCCAGGTGAACAGGTTATCTGGCTGACCACAGCTGTGGTGAGGAAGACTCTAGCCACAGTTAACCTACGCAAAGCTCCTGATAACACACCTGGACAGGTGATCAAGGAGTGTGCCGACTAGCTGGCCTACGTCCTCACTGATGTGTTTAACACCTCTCTAAGTCAAGCTGTTGTGCCTGCATGTTTCAGGGCCACCATAATCATCCCCATTCTCAAGAAATCACCCGTGACCTGCCTGGAAGACTAACGTCCTGTAGCCCTCACACCTGTCATGATGAAGTGCTTCAAGAGGTTAGTCATGAACCACATCAAAGTCGCCCTTCCCAGCTCAATGGACCCGCTTCAGTTTGCTTATCGCACCAACGAGTCCACAGACGATGCCATTTCAGTGGCACTACTGAACTCAACCACCTGGACAAGAGAAACACCCGTGTTAGGATGCTGTTCATTGAATTTATTGACAGCTCAGCATTCAACACCATCATCTCCCAGAGACTTTCCACCAAGCTGGGCCTCAACATCCCCGGGTGAGTTAGATTTTAGACTTTCTGACTAAGAGGCCTCATCTTCAAAATATATGTATATATGGTGCAGTATTTTCATTCTGGTAGGTTTTTTAAATCCTCTTCACCCTGTCATCTTGTGACACGTATGTATGGTACAATATTATCCATCCTGTAAGTTTACATACACTTCCCGCTTTTTGTCACAGATTCACATCCAGCCAACATTAAACTGCTATATTGCCATTTTACTGTTTCTGTCCTTTGCACTTTGCTCAATGCTGCTAACTGCCTCCTGTGCAAAAATCATACTTATGGTGCAATACTCATCACTCCAGAAGGTTTACATAGTGTCCACATTAGTTGTCTATTTATTGTTTGTCCATTGTTTACTGTCAGTTGTAACTTGCACTTGTTGACTTTTGAATGTTGTATGGTGCTACAGTATATGTTGCACCGTGGTCCATGGAAAAACGTCTCATTTGTCTCATCTCAATATGTACTTGTACACAGCTTCTGCTGACAAAGTAACCTTGAACCTTAAAGTATGTGGACAGTGAAGGAATAATGTAGGACGCATCAGGCTGCTGTTCACTGTCTGGGACAATTTACATCACTCACGGAAGTTACAGACAACTATCCTCAGGCAATGGACTATGATGAAATCATTATTGCAAAAAGTACGAAACCAAAACAAATACAAAAAAATACAAAAAAGGTAAGTTGGAAGTGCTTTAATATTACTTTTAATATTTAGCGCATCTATCCTCTGTTCAGGGGAGAACATCGTCATTCAGTTTCAGGGTCAGAGAATTTGATGCCCTTTGGAATTATCATCAGCTGACAATTCTTTACCAGCCTACCCAGTCCTAAAGAATCAATTAAGGCATAACGAGTTAATTGCATTCTGAGACCTTACAACTGGAAAGGTGTCTAATCATTTGCATGTGTCACAATTCCATTCTATAAATATAAAGTAACTGTTAATTAACGTTTACAGTAACATTTGCATATGATTAGAGCCTTACTGACTTGTTACTTATGACACTCTTAAAACTCTTAACTTTTATGTTGGGTGGTCACCATACAAGTTCTTAACTTTGTTTCTTCCTCCTGAAACATGTAAGTGACTCTTTAATTATAGATGAGTTTAGCCTCATCGACAAACTGCAAAATACAACTCCAGTTTTTTTTGTTTTGTTTTTTTACACAGGTATGACATCAACAAGTATAATAGCCTGAAAATTTTGTCTTTAGCTCAGGCAAAATTCCAGTATAAAGTAAAGTGGCCCCTTATAGTCAAGCGTGAACACAGCAGAGCACAGTTTAAACAGTCTTTATGGAGCTCGCTTTGTGCACTGGGACACAGTCATGCTGGAATAGAAAAGGTTCTACGCCAAACTGAGTCCTCAAAGTTGGAACCATGGTGTTGTCCAGAATGTTTTGGTATGTTGGCATAAGCATTAAGATTGTTGTTCACTGGACGTAAGGGACGACCTGAATTCAGTAAGTAAGAGGTGTGTCTCAATACCTTTTGTCCAGAGAGTGTATTCATTTGCAGGCATTTTACAGTTTTTCTCAAATGCTAAAACACAAAAGCCAATCCTCTAAACCAAATGACCAGTTGTCTAAACACATTTACT